>AP028438.1:19492955-19704390 GCA_036509395.1 Antheraea yamamai
ACGGACGTGTCGTCTCAACTATAGCGGCAGACGTACACCGTGGGGTTTTAGTTCGTGCGATTCCGACATAACCCACTCTCTCCCCCGAGAAGGTGGCGTATCCATAAGGGATTTTTCCCCATGTAAAAAAAAGGTGTCTAAGAATAAGTAATAAAATACATTTCAATTATTTTTAGAAATGTCTGTCTGTTTGTATGAACACGCATCGTTGCTAAAGTATTGCGTTCACGATAAAACCAAGAAAATCATAAATCATATCCTCGAACAATATTTCGTCTTGTTTCATTAAAATCTGTTCACTCTATCAAAAGTTATTGTAATTTTATTGACGACGCGACTTAGTACAAGAGAAAAATAGATAAGTAAATGAACTTAACACATTCCGATGATATTATTAGTCGCTGTTTTTTTACATTAGGTTCCACGCGGACAGAGTCACGGGCACAGCTTGTTATCGAATAAAACTTTATCGCACATTCATAATTTGATTCTTAGAAGTAGATTATTATTTTAGTAAATACAAGGAAGTTCATACTAACACAGCGATAACTTAAAATAAATTTTAAAATCTAGAAATACGTAACTTTCTAAGAATTCTTACAAAAGTGTACTCGGTTCTTGGCCAATTACCAAAAGAGTGATTGATTCGTTCAAACAATACAAGTGTATTTTGTTGTGTGTATTTTGTAGTACTGTGTGAATCTTTTTTTTGTTTTGCGTGAATTTTTATGTTAACATAATTTTAATTCTTCATGTAATAAGTGAGCCACATAAACGCGAGGCCGGGTCAGCTAGATTTAATACATAAAATAATTAATTACAGACGTTACCAAAATGTAATCAACACAAATTAGATATTTAATGTTACAAACATTGCTATATTATTAAATTAATAAATCTATTAAAATATAATTTTAAATTTATATAACGCATTGAGATTGCGCATTAGAGAGGATAGGTCGTTTGAGCACCTGGTAGCAGATAACCTGAAACTACCTCAAAATGAGGTGGCAACAAGCCGATATGTACATAAGGGGGCGTCCATAAATTACGTGAGGTGTTTTTTTAAATTTTCTGTCCCTCCCTCCCCCCCTAGTGAGATGTCGTGAGATTTTATTCAACCCCCTCCCCCAACCCCCAATCTCACGTGAGATTTTTCAAAATATGGATGTCTCACATAAACGCGTTGGATTGTTATTGTAAAAAGAAAATGAAATTATTTTCTTTCGAACGAATTAGTGAATGATCTTAATCGTATTACGATTACGCTTAATATTAAATCTTAAGCATGTACAATCTGGATTAAATGGATCAAAACAGTATTTTTTTTTTGTTTCAATTAGAAAAAAAATTGCGTGATATTTGCCGAGACCCCCCTCTCTCCAACTTAAGATTAGATGAGATTTGACTCGACC
Source organism: Antheraea yamamai (assembly GCA_036509395.1). NCBI lineage: Eukaryota > Metazoa > Arthropoda > Insecta > Lepidoptera > Saturniidae > Antheraea > Antheraea yamamai. Next base: position 19,494,371 of record AP028438.1, read on the forward strand.
CCCTCCCCCCCTTAAACATCTCACGTAATTTATGAAGGTCCCCTAACATATACATAGAAGCTTTAGTGTTATAATTATTCTAATCTCTCGCCCAAACTAGTAATACATACCTGTATCATATTCCTTACGACATCGGCGCCAGCTCGTAACGCCTTATGGAAGGTGCGTGTAGCGACCACAGCTCTACGCAACTGTACGGACAGTTTGTTGGGCACATCCTCAAACGGCTGGATGTCTCGCATATGCTCGTTCACGCACTGGAGATACCTGCAATGAAATAGATTCTGGTTTTAATCATTCCCCATCACTATTTTAAAAACAATTGCAGATCTATGTAGATTTGGCCATGGTGTTTAGGTATGTACTTAAAAATATTGTTAAAATCTATTCTATGCCCATCAACAACCGTCTTTATTGACAACTTTATAAGATGAAATCCTTCGTTTGTTCAAGATTCTTTAACTCGTTTACCGGTTCTGACTGCTATGGTGTTCTTTTTGGACATGAAGACAAAAATCAAATAATAAAAAAATGTGTATGACACGTAAATATATCGTGAATAAGTGATATTGTTTACGGAGCTACAAAATATATAAGTACATTGAAGAATATTAAGAGCCAGTGTCTTTAAGCTTTGTGTGATACCTACTTTGGCCACATTGTTACTTAAAATAAGATGAAATCAATTAAAACTCCTCCCCGCGATCCTATTTATCTCTGATCTCATTTTCAGATTCAGCAAAATTATTCAACCTATTTAATAAAATACTTATAATTAACATATAAAAATAAAAATGTAATTAACACCGACAAAACTATTCTGAATGCGACTGTACTGCAACTAGCACCGACACTGACACACGGGTCAACGTGGGTGCTATAGAGGGCGAGAAACGCGCGCGGATGCTCCCCTTCGCCTCTTTCGCGTCCCTTAGATACCTAAATTTGAGTTCTGCGCATCTACTTCAGAGCGGTCAAGAAGTTTGACGCGGACTATATTAAGGAAGGATTTCCGGAAATTCAATCCTTAACGTGGTAAAAAAAGGGGGATAAAACTGCATCAAAGTCAGTCATTTTTCTAGCATTAAGTTATTATTTTATACATAGAAATATAAAGTGTCGAAAATAATAACTGCATACATGATACGTGCGAAGCCGCGGAAAATTACATTAACAATAGTTAATGTATAAAAATTTGGTAGCAGAACAAACAAGATTCGTGTATTCATTTATATCTATCTATTATTTACAACAAAGTTACGAGAATCAAAGTGGCTTTATAGTTGGATTATGCCGCCCACAGCGCTAGTCGCTCGGTGCAGTCCATAAAATCCAATGTAAAGATACACTATTACAAACAAATAAGCGTCCGTAAAAGCGACCACGTGGGCTGACGTGAAAGTAGGCGAGTCAAGGATTCAACGTAAGCGCAGTATTCGCGATTTCACAACCATAGTGTACTGGAGATACGAACTACAAATCTTTGTGTGTTTGTCAAACAAATCGTGTCTTCTTATTTATTTAACCACACACATCAACCGTGACCTTATGACTGTGTTAATTAAAATGCTTACAGGGACATTTTTGGCGGGATCTAGGAATGTCATGTAGTGGATTTTATGTTTTATTCATAATATTGTGTTATTTGGCTCTATATTTTGTAATATTGGTGGTGTTTTACGTAATACAGTTTAATTATTTGTACACAAGTGAAGTGGATGGGAGATAACACCGTGGATTCTAACTTGCCGCAAAAACTCCCTGGAAAGTTTTAACAAGACGGCCACCATCTTGTTAATTCATTGAAATGATCGCAAGAAACTTGTAACATCATTCATTACCTACTTTACATTGTCACTAATAATGTACTTGAAAATTGGTTGCTAATAATAAAAGTAAAATATGAATGCTTACAAATAAAATCCTTAAAAAATATTAAAACCTTCGAAATATCGGACACATTAGGATACGGTGTCACTTAATTGGAAAACACGTAAACAATGTATTAAGCATTTCCAAATGAATGTCCAAAAATGATTCTATGATAAGACTTTATTTATGGAAATTATATCTATTTTAATGTAATTCAATAGCAATGAAATTATTTTTTATCACTGCTATATCACTATACGTATAAATGACAACGTTATTTTACAAAGAAAAGTACTTACCTAATGACACTACAAACCTAATACAAATTAGTATAAAAAAGACTTTTGCCACGCCAATTTTTAAGTTAACTATGTGAAACATAGCACATAAATATTAAGAACTAGCGGGCCCGGCTGACGTTGTCCCGCCCTGATTACCCCCCGCAACCCCACTTGTGGGTGGAATTTCGTAAAATCCGTTCTTAGCTGACCTCTACTCGGCGAAAGGAATATTCCTACCATATTTCAAGTCGCTATGCCTTATGGTTCCAGAGATATCGTGATGAGTCAATATATAGGTGGGAATCTCTTATATATATATAATAAATATATAGATAGATAGAAGAAGATAGATAACTAATATTTATTTATATCGTATGAAAAATAACAGTGATATAAATCAACAGGTATCATATGACAAATTACTTTTAATTTCATATGAAATATGGTCTCGTTGCCAGTTTATTGCACAGTTTGAGTTTTATGAACACATAAATAAACAAAGGGAACGATCAACAGCGCATGCTCGTAAATGATAGTATCTGAATGCATTATAATACACTGATGATCTCTAGCTAAGGAGGCTCATATAATTTTACGACACAGTGAAAAGTAATAATAACAAATACAGTTGCCCGAGTTACTTTATTTATGGCTCATTCTGTTTGGGAAAAAAATGATTTAACGGGCAGCTGCTGTAGTTTTTCGAATACACCTGGTATTCATAAAAATCGGTAATACATACCCAGTTGCCAATTGTCAACTGTTTGCATAAATATTCGTTGTGTCAAGTTGGAAGTTTGTTTTAGTTGGTTGGCTACAATGTTATTACCAATAAATTCTACATGACATTACATTTATAACACATTCGTATACATAAACATCTTACCTATAAGAAAAAACAAAAGAGAAGACATTAACATATAAAAACCCAAGACAGTCTCGAATAAAAATAGCGTTCAAAACCCGCCGCAAAAACTCCCGAATATACATACGTGGTTATAGTTATGCGATAAACCTATAATTTTGCAAATTCAACCTTACCTGAATGATTTAAAGTTATTTTTACAAGGACTCAAGGGACGCGAGACTATTTGAAATGACTGCGTAATGCACTCATTTCTGTGTGCCAGCAGTGAGACGTTAAGTCTACATCTTGGGTTTTTGTATATCAATGACATTTACGCAAGAACTCCTGGGCGCATTTTGATGAAATGTAATACTGATTTAAAATCTGATTTGATTTGATATTGACACAATACAATCCTATAATTTTATTAATCACTGTTTTTATAATTCAAATTTCACGCGGACGTAGTCGCGGGCATAGCTTGTAAATAAATAAATAAATTTAGAAGTTTTTGTATCACATTGTTTGTAAATATCCGATTTAACAAAGTTACATAACGCTCCGTAATGTTTATACATGGTGTATTCAGACGGCAATAGAAATTCGTTGAACCCATTGAAATATGATTGCGTAACCACCGAATTCCCAGCGAAAGACCTTGACCGCTAATTATACCGTAGACGATTTATACAAAACTCACTGAATTCTTACGCTGTTTTAATTAAGATTTCGCTCTCTTATAAGAATAATTTATGTTGAATATGAAATGAGACAATGTTGTTCTCCTATTTTTTTGTACGGATTGCGGCCATTTTGCACCAACTGCTGACGTCATAAGTGAGTAAATAATCATATGAAATGTGTAGGATATTTTGTTAGTCATAAATACAATAAACTATTACGGTTACAATCACTACATAGACGGTGGCATAATCGTCGTAATTTCGCTGCAGATAGGGTCATAAATCATAATTTGCATATTTCTTTTTTTATTTAATCACAACCGATTTTAATTATATCTTGTACATACACAATTATGATAATCCATAACTAGATAGGTAACCTAACTACGATCAAAGCCGTTCTGGTGCATTTTTTTAATCGATTTTTTTTAATCGATTTGTAAATTTTAATATCACTATTATATAAAATACATACTTATCATCAAAATTGTATTGTGAGTTGAGTACGGTGAACATCTTCTTGTAGAGAATCCCGAAGAAACTGTCCATCATTTCGTCGAAGTTCGTGTCGCCGCGAGAATAGTACCTGGAATAATTTATTCTATTTAATGCTTTATTAATCACAATGTAATTGATGTTACATCATAATGTTGTCTAATATGGTAAACACACTGGAACCTAGAGAGAGATTAGCATCCAAGTACATTTCCGGAAGACACTAACAGGTGCTTGGCGTCAAACTCTCAACTGGATGATGGTAGCTCCCCAGACGGGCTTTGAATAAACTCTAACACGATGGTATGGTTTCATTCACCATTTTTTTTTTTTTTTTTTATATCATAGGAGGCAAACGAACAGGTGGGTCACCTGATGTAAGTGATCACCACCGTCCATAGACACTTGCAACACCAGGGTAGTCGCAAGTGCGTTGCCAGCCTGTGTAGGGAGGGGGGGAGGAAGGGAAGAGGAAAGTGGAAGGGGAGGGGAGGTGGGTCTCCAGCGCTCTCACTGATCGAACGAAACGCAACAATGCAAGCACTGTTACTTCACGTCGGTTTTCTGTGAGAGGGTGGTACTACCCCGGGCGAGCCGACCCATTTATGCTGAAACCAGTAATAGTTTCAGCGTGGCTCTACCACCTAAAATAACCATTGCAAACTCGCATCGCTGTCTGGCTACTCACCCGAACACCTGCTAACGAAATCGCGACCACTGTGAGGTTTTCTCGAACCTTTATAATACGTACGCTAACGTTGTGGAATGGGTTATCCAGCACGGGTTTTCCTCTGGGCTATGCTATGGGGCATTTAAATGAGACTGAAAAACGCTCTTCAAGGTTGGCAACACAACAGTTATGCCCTTGGTGTTGTAGTTGTTCATAGACGACGGTAACCATTTACCATCAGGTGAGCCGTCTGCCTGTTCGCTGCCTTTTGGAATAAAAATAACCATGTTTTGTTTCACCGAAAGCTTCAGATAGGTTACAAGGATTTGAAGCTACTTCAATCGAAGCCGTTTCCGAACCTACGGATTTGTTCTGACACTGCACTCAAGAGCCAGTCCCCTTCTAGGTTCAGCGTGTTTACCGTCTTAGTCTTAGATAAATAGTAAGTAATCAATAAAAATTAATCAATTAAAAAATCGTCAGTAAATGGGCTATTTATTGCAAAAACAATTTTAGAAATCGTACTGGAAGCTTTTGAGAAACGCGAATACAGAGATAAAAACCAAACAACTTTATAAAAATTGTAAATTAATAGGCCCTTTGTATGGTAATGCTACAACCGAATTTCATAGTGATACATAATTTATGGAGAAAATTAGTCGGTATGTCCCTATGACCACACATTATAAGTGAAAAATTATACTTAAATACATGTGTATTAATGTAAGGGGGCGTCCATAAATTACGTGAGGTGTTTTTTTTAATTTTTTGTCCCTCCCTCCCCCCCTGGTGAGATGTCGTGAGATTTTATTCAACCCCCACCCCCATCCCCCAATCTCACGTGAGATTTTTCAAAATGTGGATTTCTTACGTAAACGCGTTGGATTGTTATTGTAAAAAGAAAATGAAATTATTTTCTTTCGAACGAATTAGTCTATGATCTTAATCGTATTACGATTACGCTTAATATTAAATCTTAAGCATGTACAATCTGGATTAAATGAACCAAAACAGTATTTTTTTTTTGTTCCAATCAGAAAAAAAATTGCGTGATATTTGCCGAGACCCCCCTCTCTCCAACTTAAGATTAGATGAGATTTGACTCGACTCCCTCCCCCCCTTAAACATCTCACGTAATTTATGAACGCCCCCTAAATCATACAGATTATGCTTATAGGTATATAGCTATAAGTTTTAGGTATTGTATATACACTAATAGAGTCGATACATCACAAAATGATCTAAATCCAAATTTAATTGTTCATATAGCATATTTAATTTTTTAAGATTTCCAGTTTTTATACACCTAGAACGAAGTTCAAATTTTGCCGTTCATATAAGGCAGTGTTTTTCAAAGTTTGGGTGCGACCCCCGAATATTAAAATAAAAATATTTTCAAGAATTGTCTTACCTTTCCAACTGTTCAAATAACTGTTCAAACACATAAGAGTGTTGTTCGTAGATCATGCCGTATGTTCTTTTGAACATGGCGTGGAATTCCTCCCGCGATAGCTTTAGTAACTTCCTGAAGAACTCTGCAACAAAATATTTTTATAAACACATTTCATATAAATTACTAGCTGACCCGTGCAACTTCGTCTGCACCAAATCGGTTATTACCTATGGCTATTAAAAAATAAGGGTTGATCGTAGAAGGGTGAAAATTGAGGATTGTATGTATTTTTGTATGTTGTATCATAAAAAAATAGAAATTAAAAATTTTGTCTAAAAAATAAAAAAAAATTTAGGGGTGGACTACCCCTAACATTTAGGGGGATGAAAAATAGATGTTGGCCGATTCTCATAGATACCGGATAAGCACAAAAAATTTCGTCAAAATCGGTCAAGCCGTTTCGGAGGAGTATAGCAACGAAAACTGTGACACGAGAATTTTATATATTAGAGATAAATATTTATAAGATCGTATAGACCCGACTTGGTGTTGACAATTTTCACTTTCTATCTTGTGTATTTTTTTTTGGTTTTTCAAATAAAAAAAACATAATAAAACATTTAAAGAAAACGTTTTTCTTCCTTATTATATCTATATATTGCTATCGCTGTATCATACTAGATACATATCTGAGATCGATAAATAGGATAATCGATATTTAGACAAAGAAAAATCGATTATTTTAGTCAATATTAAACATCGACACTATAAAATCATGATTCGATTTTTTTCTTTATACATATATAGATAAACATAAAACCATACAGTAATTTATAATTTAAAAAATGTAAAGAAAGCGCATCTAAAAAGAAAAAAATAGTTACGCGATGTATTTTTGGATAAACGATCCACTAGACCACCATTTTTTCATGAATCGATGTCACACACCACGATTCCGACCGATTTCAAAATTGATTATTTTTTCGAAGAATCGCCATACCTATATCATACAATGTAGATAAGTACGACGCGATACCTGTAGATGCTGAAATGCAGGAAAGAAGCACTAATTTTTATTTACCGTTGCTAAATTCACAATTGCATCTCGATGATAATGGAGCATGAACGTATTCTGTGAAGCGGGAAAGAGGTCGAAATGAATCGACTTCTAAGAAGCCGGTACACAAGCGTGATGTCATTACTTCAAATAAATTATTATACAGTTTCTTGAAATTAATCCCGAAGGAGAATCTTCATCTTCTGAACATCTCTGGCATTAACATTCACTACAGTACCCGGATTTTGATTTGGCACGTCGGGGAGATGAACGAGTGTCGGTTAAGTTCGATTTAGTATAGCGTCATCTTTGTAATTTCGCTTTGCGATAGACAACGCTTTAGAAAACTGAAGCAAGTCGATCTTCGATGTCTCACTCTTGTTCCCGACGTACCGAATCAAATATCCGATACTGTATCATTTTAATATCGATACTAATGTATTTATATATTATTTAATGGTAATTTCAAAGTGCGATTTAAAAACAATGGCGACCATTGAGAGCTCCGATCCATCCATCGGTAGTTTGGCAGTTATGGATTGTTGAACGAAAAAGTATTTTTTATGTATAAAAAATGTACTTCAATGTGTAATAAACATAGATGTCGCTGCTGAAGTTAGAGAGTGAAATTTAAAGGAACACGTTTATGACTAATCATTGTTGTTAATAATTTTATTAGGAATATTTAAAACATTATATTATTTATTAATTATAACTTTTTTACTGAAATTGTATTTTTTCTCAAATATGATAAATACATTTCTGGTTATACTTGTTTCCTAGATATCTAAGAGAATACACTTTTAGCACATTCTATTTCATCGTCAACAGTTAACTTAAGCTCCAGTAGTGCCATTCTAGCAATATATAAAGCCCTTATTTCATACGTTTCGCTAGGAACTTTTTTGTATGAAGACTCGTATGATATATTTCTCCTTACTTCATCGCTCGATACGAATGGCCACTTGTAATTCCTAATTCGCTCTGAAGTTTTTGCAAGTAGCTGTGCAGTAAGCAGATATTAAGCGTCGATTAGGCAAGAGTTAAATTCAAAGCTCACTAAATGATTGGCGAGATTTGTAAATATCTTTCTAATGTCTCAGAATATGACGGTACTGTGGGAACAAAAAGAATCCGCAACTTTTTATACTAGTCGATTCTCAGTCACGTTCAAGTATTGACGACTGGAATTTTATAAGCAAAATATCGTCTGGCAATGTAAGTGACAAAAACCACGCCGTCACAAAAAGGGTAATGGAATATAAAAAAAAATAGCTGCAGTCCGTGACTTCGTTTACTTTTGAACCTTTATAGTCCTTTGTAACTAGATATCTATTAAATTTGAAAAATAACACTATGAAACACAACTTTGCTTTGTAACCGAGTTCCTAAGTATCAATGTTTTATAGAAATACTAGCTGGCCCGGCAGACGCTGTCCCGCCCTGAATATAAAAAAATCCTTGACAAATTATATACCAAAACCTTCCTCATGAATCGCTTTATCCACAGGCGAAAACCGCATGAAAATCCGTTCAGTAGTTTTTGTGAGTTTATCGCGAACAGACAGACAGACAGACGCGGCAGGGGACTTTGTTTTATACTATGTAATTAAGTTAAAAAATGACGAATTTCCACACTAACTCTCACCATCTTGTTTACTACTTTGTGGGTTGTATTTCCAAAAATCATTCGTTTGTATCCTTCTGAACCTATTCCTGGGTCTATTCCTAGACCAGGGGTGCTCAAATATCAACTGCCGCTACCTTAACATTGTTAGATTACGATCGTCCGACTCTGCAACAGTGCAAGCATGTGTGATGCAGGATTGTCGTCTAGGTAAGTGTGGGTAAATACCGTTAAAAACGATAAAATAAAGTAATGAGTATTATTCTGGCCTAATTGTGGATTAAATAGATGTTCGTTGTTTATTCATTACATTTTGTTTAAGTTACCTACTTACTAAAACAAAATCTATGAATAATTCTATATTGGCAATCTTTTCTCGAGATTGACTCAAACAGCACTGGCGATCGATCACTTGAGCAACCCTGAACTAGATTATAAAAGGAATCTACATGTAAATTTTCACGGGCCTAGCCCCATAATCAGTCATACAGTTATTCTTTTGTCTAAATATATAAAAATCGAGTGTCATGATGTTTGTCCATAATGAACTCCGAAACTACTCAACCAATCTTCATGAAAGTTGGCATTTATGTGTTTATAGTCCGATTTGAGAGATAATTTATACTTCGATTAATGGCCTCAATATTTTTCAATTACAAATTAAATGATTGTCATTGCTGATTATTTTTATTAATTGTAAGATTCATCAGTCTCGAACAGATGGCGTTTCAAATTTGTTTGTTGACAGTAAACTGTAGGATCGACTGTTATAGATATCGACTTCAGTTTATTTTATGGTGCACGTGTTCTGTTAATCTATTTACTACGTAACCTCTCTTTTTCTGTATCAAATTTATTCTCTCTCTATCTATAGACTCTATCTTCTACATACTTTCTTAATGTCTATGTGATTGTAATTTTAATTTCCATTCTTTACCCCGACAGTTTTTAGTCGCCGCCTTACTGCTGTAATGCACATATATATTTGCTGAACGGGTTTGCCGATTGTTGGACATTTTTCTTTTTCATATTTCAAATGTATCTATTTTTTTTTTATCTAATTTAATTTAATCGTATGGATATTTCAACGATAAAGTATTTCTTTCTTTCTTTTATCTTTCTTATGCAGACTTATTACACCATAATACCAAATAGTTTATTATAATTCTAATTCAACGCTAGCTAGTATAATTGATACGACCGTACACTGTACGTATGATGATGTCTCAATCGTAGCATGAGAGTTTATAAAAATTATTAGTACAATAAAATACATCAGACGTGCCGAGACCGCATCGGGTTCGTCGACACCACGTCAATTTTTTTTCTCACGTAATATGTTTGCAGACCGCGTCACGCACTTTTAAACGTGAAGCGATAAAAACTTGTGCATACCTCTTCATACGGGTAATACACGCGGCATATATATATATAAAAAGAGATCTATTCATACAGGTTGTTCGCGTACTGTGTGGTATAAAATCATGATTGTTAAAATATTTGATAATAATCGTAAGAACAACAAAAACGCATATAACAAGTTAAAACCATATAATATTCAATACGGCGCATTCCATGTGCTGTTCCCTATTTTATAATATTTTCTACTAGTCGATACCCGTGACTTCATCTGTCTGGTTTACTCTCTTAATAGTATATTTTATGTCCAGAGAACAAATCTCAAGCACCACATCGCTTGCCATACGCGGTAATACTTAGAAATATCTTAGTCTCTTAATTAAAACCTATCATTGTTATATATTTGTATGTCTATATGAGTATATACATATATCTTCGTGTATATGTATTCTACCTTTTTTTAACTTTTTTTTCGGATTATTGCCTTGTCATCGACCTTTGACAGGTGTGCAAAGTTTGAATTAAATCTGATCGTTCAAAGTAGGACAAAATCGAGCTCAAAGGGGTCGGTTACATACATACATACAGGTGAAGCTAATAAAAGCGTGATAAAAAGTGCAATTGTCACGTTCCGCCTGAGCGCTCGGTGCAGGCGAGAGCGCGGAACAAACGATAGAGAGGCGCGATCGGCCTAAGCGTTCGCGTCGTTACGCATCTATTATCTCTATTCCACTCCATCGACGGATGCGTCCGAGTCGTTATCACGTAAAATTATCGTCAGTAAGCTGACTTTACAATTTTTTTATGGATGCTAGGTATCCTGTCTGTAACCCCTGACAAGGTGTTTGCAAAATTTCACGATTGTTTGAGTAGTTAGCCCCTGAAAACGTCACAAACAAACAAACAAACCACATTCGCATTCACAATATTAGTTAGAAAGTTAAGATGTAATCATTACTACATATTATAAAACAAAGTCCTCCGCCGTGTCTGTCTGTCTGTTCGCGATATACTCAAAACCTACTAAACTGCTTTTTATACGGTTTTCAATAATACATAGAGTGATTCACGGGGAAGGTTTAGGTATATAATTTGTCAAGATTTTATGTAAACTGGTTGAAATATAATGATAATTGTTGAAAGTGTTGGGAAAAAAAATCAAGCCGCTGGGAGCTTTCATCGAAAACGCTGTCTAATTAATCCCTTTGAAATATAATAAAACAATTGAAATAATAAACGACGCAGACGATGTCACAAGAATCAGCTAGCGTAATATAATAGAATAAAGTAAAAAATAAATATCTGGAGGTGCTGATATTAACATGCGATGCGTCACTGTTAATATCAGCACCTCCAGATATCAGTATTTTTATAATTTTTTTGTCACTTTTTACAAAAATATACATTTATTTCTAATTTACAGTATTCTTAATCCAAATTTATTAAATTTTATTTTCTGTTTTTTAGTTGGATTTTTTATGAAAGCGTGTTTTTTAGTTTTTTAAAACTATTATTTATTTTTCATTTTTTAGTTAAATTTTTTTCGGATTATTGCATTGTCATCGACCTTTGACAGGTGTGTAAAGTTTGAATTAAATCTGATCGTTCAAAGTAGAACAAAATCGAGCTCAAGGGGGTCGGTTACATACATACATGTAATACAGGTGAAGCTAATAAAAGCGTGATAATAAATAAATTTTATTACAATGGCAGTTGAATATTAATTTGACTTCCATAACACATTATATAATCATTTCGAGTAATTTTATTCAAGCAACGCTGTACAGTGTACTTAATTGACGGATTGATTACATATGTGTATAATATTAACACAATTATTACCAGTAACAATACATTTTAATAGATGATATGACTTATTTACTAACACAGTCTTGTGTCTGCTGTAAAAGCTTCAACAAAATTGCTTCAGCTGTTTTGGTGATTAGCCCAGACTACTGGTCGATTAACCGCGGCTCGCGAGCGGCATGCGTTCCTTTTTCTCCATCACTATGCCTCTTGTAAAAAAATGTTTAGTGCAGACACATAATATTATCTAGTAACTTGCCTAGTAAAAGGCAATTTGTTTGAAACGCAAGCCTATAGTAAGGAGGTACATTTTTAGTAACAACAATAGCATAGCTAGTCGCTCGCAAAAATACATATTTAGCGAGGGCAAGTTATATAAAGTGTCTCTACTAAAACAAAGTTTAAGTTAAGAAAAGCTACTTTGGAGGACGTGTTTGCCGATCACTGGCCCAGACAAATAATTTTATTTGTATCTATAGATTTAATATTCATTACGAGTGAACAGAAATCTCTATAAGTATACCAATGACATTAGTAAAAAATCAGTAACGGTTGTGAAATGGTTTCGTTCAAAAAAATGCTATTTGCAACACAAAACCGATATGCTAAAAAAACTTCCATCATGAAATGAGTTGGGGAATGCTTTGTTATTTCCTAAATTAGTCGCATATGAATTAGAAACTTTCGAATCAGGAAATGAATAAACAAACGTATTTAAAGAAATTGTATGTATATATGTATGTATGTATAAGGTACCTATTCATTGAAGGTTATCAACTTTATTAACTTCTATGCACGTGTGAATTCGCTCTTAGAAGTGTTTTTTTTCTATTTAATTTTGACAACCTATCTTACACATTATTACTGCCATTATCGAATAGGTAATAATATTACAATTTACAAGTGTCTTGCGATCCTTTCAATATTCTAAGAAGATGGTGGCTCCCTTGTTAAAACATTTCAAGGAGTTTTTTTGGCATCTCAGTTTTCATGCTCCGTGGTATTATTTTCTATCCCCATCACTTATATAAAATAACCGAACTATATTACGTAAAATGCCTCCAATATTACAAAGTATAGATACAAATAATAGAAAAGTATATAAAAGCCACTACATGACAGACCAAGATCCCGCTAAAAAGTCCGCTTTGAGAAGTTAGGTATGTCATTAGTAGTAATATGTGTTCAATAGGACAGGCGAAGGAATTAATCCATACAGCCAATTCTGAAGTCAGGTTATGTCATTATTGTGCGTGAATTGTGCTTCGCTGATTTATATGGACATGTTTATTTTCTGTGGTTAAATAAGGCGGCAGTATGGCTTCAGAACGTATACATATTGCACCAACAAATGTCGCTATATTACATTTTATAAATACACATATATAAATGCGTGTTGTTATAACAACTAAACGCCAATCCGTCAATCCTGTCAGTAATTTTAAAGATCTGCCTAATGTCTTATCACGTCACTTCACTCACTTTTCTCTATTGAGATTTTTTAACCTAATTTTTTCACTTTTTATTTTTCAAGTATTTTTGATAAAAATCTTTTCCCGACAATTACAAACACATAAAAAAGTTAAATAAGAGTAATTGTTCTGAATTGATACGCTTACATACATTGGACAGTTGATTATTATTTATAGAAATGTAATGCGGATGAAGTCGCGGGCAACTACCAGTATACTATGTCTTCTATCTGCCTATTTTGTTAGAAATAAATTAAAATTACATTAATTATTGATAGAAAATGTCTTAAGTCCTATTCTTCAGTGCACATTTTCATTACAATCAATCCAACTGTCGGAGCGTGATTTTCAGATAAATATTCAAACAAGCACTATCTCTCTTATTTATAAATAATACATTGGGTTTATTCAAAATAGAAAACAAGTACAAAATATATTTATGCATCATAGTATTTATCGTCTTGGTACATCATTTTTTATTTACATACTGGCAACCCTACACAATTGATTTACAAAAGCTTAGTGTTTAACGCATCGCCGCGCATTGTTTTTGCATGTATTTTTTTATGAGTATCATGTTTATAATGGATATGATTTATTTATAAATTTTTTTATCAGATTAATTTATTGCCTATCACTGTTCTGTTCTTTTGCTTTATTGATTATTCTTAATTTATGTAGACACGAAATGAATAACGCATTTGCCAGTGTCTTGTCCGTGTTCTGTTATTGTCTTTGCATGTGACAAAGCAAAGAAAAGCATAGGTTAATAAAAAGAAATAACGTAAGCTCTAAATAATCTTATGTCGGAGTTTTTGGCAGCATCTTGGTCTCTCATGTAGTTGGTTTTTAAAGTGAAACTTTTATTACATCGTCTCAAACGTTTACGTCTGTGTGTTGCATGTCGCGTGATGGTCGGCCGCGGAGTAGGGATAAAGTGAACGGTGCTCGTCAGAGCAGCCAGAGCCAATATGGCGGCGCCTATAGTTCGCAGCAGCTGACCGTGTAGTGTATAGACTATTATTAGTTAAATGTCTATAGTGTAATAAAAGTTTCACTTTTACCGTGGTTTTATAAAACCACACAATCCTTTTTTTCATATTTTATTCATAAGCTTGTTTTACTGTCTCTATATTTTGTAATATTGGTGCATTTACCCTAATATAAATCGGATATTATGCACAAGTGAAATGGATGGGAAATAATACCGCGGCGCAATAATTTTGATATGTCATAAAAACTCCATAAAGAGTTCTAAGGGAAGCCACCGTTTTATTACAACGTTGAAATTATCACAAGGCACTTATAATATTATTACCTACTCGACAATGACAGTAATAATCCAGAAGATTGGTTGCCAAAAAAAGAATAAAAATTACGTCATAAGTCATGATAAGAAATAGCGTACAATTTTCCCAACTACATTATTTTGAAATCGACCCCGGTTTGCATCAATTTGCTGTCAATGTTCACAGGAACGTCTCAACTTTTCTCTGAACGATGATCGTAATATATCATCCTAATGTAACAAATGAAACACGAACTCATATTGGTAGTTTTGGCGGGATGAATGTCATGTAGTTTCTTTTATTTTTTATTCATATCTTGCGTCACTCGACCTTTCGTTTTTGTTACCTACTTTCGTTATTGTACACAAGGGCAATGTATCAAGCTAGTATAACGAGATGAATTCTGTGACATCACAAAAACATTCTGGAAAGTTCTAAGAAGTCAGTCCACATCTTGTAGAACATCTCAGTGACCAGGAGAAACTTAAAAATAACCTATTTGTTAATCTTTCTTGTTCCTAGCGTTTTCCCAGCCTGGTGCCAGGGTCTGCTTTCCTACTTAACTTTCTCCACTTTACCCGGTCTTCGGCATCCTTTTGTGTGAGGTTATTCTCCTTTATGTCCGCCTTCACCACGTCCAGCCAGCGTTTTCCGGGTCTGCCACGAGACCTTAGGCCTTATACAGTGATGTTGAGACATTTATTTTCGACACAGTCTGAAGTCCTGCGACTAATGTGGCCGTACCAGCGGAGACTACTTTCCTGCAGCTTGTCTGTAATGTCACGGACTCCAAGAACCACCACCAGATACCACGGATGTGTTCGTTTCGAATGCGATTTAACCACATAAACCCACACATCCATCGTAACATCTTCATCTCAGTGACGTGTACCTACTTATTAATGATATTAAAATTTTAATACCAATTAATATTATAAATTGTTTATTTGTTACACTTTTACTACACAACCGATGAAATTTTGCATATCTATGCATTGTCAGTGATATAGTAAAGAACATAGGTTATCCTTCATCTCGAAAAAAAAATGTACTATTTCGGAGGCACATGTTAAATCTATATTAAAAATTGATTTATTAAAACTAAAGAAAATTCGTTGCCTACATAGGATTGGTAAAGGTGTAATTTGAATCGTACTGAGTGTACACAAATAGTATATTTTGTAAAACCGTACGCATTATATTTAGATATTGCAGTTGCAGACAGTTAGTAGACTGGGACGGGGTTGAAGAACCGCCACTTCCGTCGTACGCTACAATTACGGAACTAGGAGTGTTCCTTGTACTCCTCCCTCGCTGGCAACGACCTTTCGCTATAAAGCCGGCGACACACGTAACCGCATACTTTAAAAGTTTGCACGGACAAGTTTTTTCACATGTCAGCACGCACGAGTGTAAACTTGTGCGATTTTTTAACACACGCTCCGCGTACCCTTACCGAATACGCCTTATTTATGCAAATTTAAAAAGTATGCAGTTACGTGTGTAGATTCCTTATTATAGCGGCACGCTATGATGGCCGTTTTGACAATTGACCGCTCATGAAGTTTCGTATTAATTAATAACAACGTTTGAAGGAGCAAATTGCTGTTCTTTATTGTCAATAATTTTCGTGTAGTGGTTCTAAAATGTATCGAATACAACAAAAAAACGGCGCCGTTTGACTGATTCCTATAAATGGATTATAACCAATAGTGTACTTATTTACAAGACTAGTCGGCATTCATTTTATTTTGATATAGTTACATAGGATCGCTGGCCAGCTAACTACCAACTCCGGCAAACTAAGCCAATAGCGTAGTCAGTTCGAGAGAAAAAAAACAGAATACGATTATATTTATTCGAAAATAAATCGACAATTCACGTCTCTATCTTCTACTACTACTTGCTATGTGTCAAAACGGCCATCATAGCATGCCGCTATAATAATGTTCTAATCCTTGGTAGTATGAACTATAAAAACATTTCTCAGGTTTAGGTTTCCTCACGATGTCTTCCTTCACCATCAGCCGAGAGGGTTACCCATGTATATTAATAAATGTACGCGAGTTATTCAAAATACGTTGGAATATGCCGGAATTCGAAACTGCGGAAATCGAATTGACAATTCACCGGTTACATTTTGTGTAGCGAAAAGTATTTTGATATTTTAAAAAGCTGATCGACAACCAATCTCTATGGTTTAACTACTCAGATACGGTTGACGCGAAGCGACGCCGGACGTATATGTTTATATTTTAGTGGATAGAATTAGTCTGTTCACGGCCATGTTGGTCGTCATGGTCAAGTTTGATTGCACATTAGCTACAGTCTATTTTAATAAACTTTCGTCAGTACTAATTAAAAGATCAACCATCGACTGTGAAAGGGGAGAGGGGTGCCTCTGTGGTCTTCACGATATTGAGTTTTGTATATTCAGAATCAAGAAAAAAGGCATGTAATAGTATTTTCTTGTTTGTCTCAGAGATTCTCTACTGTAATTGCACTTCGCAGGTTATAGAATTTTCAATTTTTCTTCGATTTTTTCTTATAACGACAGTATGAATGTTTAGCGAATATGGCGTACCTAATTATAGATTTCCTTCCTATTTTCGGTTGTTACAATATATATAAAAGAAAGAGTATCAGACTATGATATACCAAAATGACTTAAAAAAAGTGTGTGTGTGTACTTATGTACACGCGTCAGAAGTTATACTTCTTGGGCGTAACAAGATAAAAATCTTTTCAAAAAATTTATCTTTCGCCTTATTCTACGTTTGTAGAAAAAACGACACTAACAATAGAAAAAAGGTATTTAATACATTGAAAGTTTTAATACAAAGAAACAAAATGTTGACTATAGCTAACTTCAGGGTGTCGGTTATTCGTGACGGTGTGCGCGCGCATCGTAAAAATTTACTCTCATAATTTTTCCCTAACGCGCCAAAAGAAGTATAACTTCAAAACATATTTAACTTCGTTTATATAGTTCGTACTCTGTAAAACCTGATATAGAACTATTATTCAAATTGAACTATATAAATCAGAATATTTTATTAAGCGAGTTAATATCATAAAACTTGTATCTGACGAATAAATCAGGTAATAAATGGATAAACGTCTCTTGATGGTGAACAGCGTGATAAATCACAACTTGTACAAGTTGAACACGACACTCTTTTGAAACGGATCGTCCATGTCGCCGGCGCCGTACCGCGTCGCCTCTAATTGCGTGTGCGCAATGCGAGTATGCGCCACTAGGGTGACAATGCTTTACCAATCTATACATCTAAATCTATCTATACATATAATAAGAATGTAGATGTAACGTGTCTGTACTTTTTGAATTTTTGTGAGAAAAAATGTTGCAGGTGGAATAAGTAATAAAATACATTTCAATCATTTTTAGAAATGTCTGTCTGAACACTTTTTTTTTTTCGAACTGACTACGCTATTGATCAAGTAAGGTTTTAACAGCTTCACCGGACTACTGCACCACTGTTAAAGTACTGCGTTCACGATAAAACCTCACCAAGAAAATCATAAAGCATATATATCCTTGAGTAACATTTAGTCTTGGTATCATTATAATCGGTTCACTCTATCAAAAGTTTTTGTAATTTTAATGAGGATGCGACTTAAGTATGAGAGAAAAGTAGATAGTAAATAGTCTTAATACATTAAGATGACTATATTATTCACTATTTTATATATCAGAATCCAGGCGGACGAAATCGCGGGCACAGCTAGGATTACAATAAAATTATTTAAGCTAACAAATATCATGCACTTACAGAAACAATCTGTAATATGTTTGTTTATCGGTGTGGCCTCTTATTAACAACAGCATTATTAACAACTTTAACAAACTGGTCGTCCCATGTTTTAGACTTAGCAAAACCAGTAATAGTTTTTTAGGTAAAACAATAAAGTCCCGAAGCATGTTACCGATTTGCCGGACTTTTTAAGTTTAAGCGCCATGTCAAGCGAGTTTTGGTGTCAAAAGGCTATTATAGAATGTATCAATATGTGAACGATGGTAATGTCTGGAATTGACTCCTCTCTGTGCATTCACTAAAAAACGATTGTATGATGTATTGGAAATATATAGGTATGTTAAAAAGATATACCTGATAGAGTTTCTTGCCGGTTCTTCTCGATGACTGGGTTGTTTTCCAAACCGGTGGTAGTTTTGACGTTCATAAGTCCCTAGAGCCTAAACTGAATAAAGTATTTTTGATTTAATTTAATTATATAACAATCAATAGATACGTTTAGTAGATGGGATACAAACATTTTAACGATACATTGAACAATTTGCTTTGATTACTTTATTGATATCTGGTTAGGTTAGTGTATCTTTAGAATATGTTTTCTTTTCGAACTCCTTCATAATAGGTTCATTAAACTTGAATTTTTTGATATACTCATATCAAAACGTATAACAATTATATAGTAGTGCTTACTGGTGGAAATCAAAACATAATTTATGTTTTATTATAATTTTAATGGACTGTAGCTCAAAGTAGTATGCAGTATTTTCTAACAAAATCCACAATTACTATGTAAACTTACAAATGCTACAGTAAGTAATGAAGTCACATATTTTTATTTGTCTAAAAGTTATATATTAATTAGCACTCACACATAATATAATTAAAAAATAAAGAGTGAGTTCACGCGCTGTAAAAGTGAAACTTAGTATTCTGATTAATTTCTAAAAGAATGAGATGCATACACTATGGAGGTGGTAAATTTCTGCATTATTTTCTAATATTCTAATATAAATTAATAATGTACATAATACACAACGAATAATAATTTTATCACTACGTGATAGTCACTACGAACCAAAAAAATGAATGTGCTATAGATTTTAACGTTTCTCTGTGTGTGTATATATAAGAGTATTTCTCGCACATTAAGAATATACTATCTCATTCTCTCCTATATATACATCAATAGCTATCTCTCTTTCGCTACAAGTTCTCGTTTCATAAGATGTAATTCACACCCTTCCAAAGAAGTTTCACATCAAATATATTTCGGAAAAATGAAACAGTTGCCGAACCGTTATTATAAAATCATGGTAACCCTAAACGCAGCCAGTCAGCCCAAGTATGGAAGACTGGTCATATATAGTTGATAATGTCGCCGGTCAATGCGCAATCAGACTTTTTATGCAGTAAAAACATTTTAATTATGAATACAATTAATTAAGAAGTCGGAGTTAAATTTCTACGATTGGTTTGTAACATTGTAGTTACTACCAATTTTATAGAAAGCCGCTTTTACGAATTAACATTACCTTTGGGCGAACAACATTCCTCTACGTGACTGCAATACATAATGACTTTGTAGTCAAAAATAAATTTATTTTCATTAAATTCGTAAAGTTAGATTAATGTAATAATTCTATCATAAAATCTGATGCATGATAGAAGTAATATTACTATCATTACATAGTATAAAACAAAGTCCCCTACCGCGTCTGTCTGTCTGTCTGTTCGCGATAAACTCAAAAACTACCGAACGGATTTTCATGCGGTTTTCACAGGTGGATAACTAGCGGGCCCGGCAAACGTTGTCCCGCCCTAATTATGAAAAATTCCTTAAAAAATGATATACTAAAACGTTCCTCATTAATCACTCTATCCACCGGTAAAAAACCGCATGAAAATCCGTTCGTTACGTTTTGAGTTTATCGCGAACAGACAGACAGACAGACGCGGTAGGGGACTTTGTTTTATACTATGTAATGATATACTTGTAGATTACTACTTTTCTCTCGTACTTACCTAGAGCCGTCATTCAAATTACAATAACTTTTGATAGAGTGGAGCGATTTTAGTGAAAGAAAGACTAAGTTACCCTCGAGGATATGTTTTATGATTTGCGGTTTTATTGTGAACCCTGTACTTTAGCAGTGATGCGTGTTTATACAAATAGACAGACAGACAGACATTTCTAAAAATGATTGAAATGTATTCTATAACTCATTCGTAGACATCAGCAACAATTTTTTTCACGAAAATCTAAAAAGTACAGACACGTTAGATTTACATTCTTATTCTATGTATAGATAGATTACTACATAATATTTATATTATTACTTACATTGCTCACAACGAAAGACTCATATTATGCCAAGATGGTGGTGATGATGTGTTCTTTAGGCGTTTTTCCTTATCATTCATATTATAGTTCGTAGAAAAAATCTCTATTTAATTAGCTATATTGTTGTGTCTTTGAGTATCGCAGAACATCGGTATTTTTTGTGTTTGTTGTTATTAACGAGTCTTATTTTGCATCCGTTAAAATGGACTTATTAATGTTGTTGTTTCAATCAGTTTCCTACACAGATCATTTACATCCGAGAATGTTCCCTTACCTCAAACATAAGGAAAAAGAATGACGAAAGTACTAGATGTTCTAGATGTTCTACTGTGCATTCGTCAATTAAAAATACTTTAATGGAATTGCGTTTACATGTATTACGTTTCACGTATTACCTGGTTAATCTAATCAACATAAAAGTCCAATTACTATCTTTGGATAAATGTAATTTGACATTGCGTCGTTTGCAGAATCTAAAATCAATGCATTCTTCGTGTACTTTACTATCGTAATGGATTTCCTTGGCACGTTAAGTGATTTTAAAGTGGCGTGATATCGAATTGCGAAAAATTATCATTATAATCATTTAACGGTGATATGTGAGCGATTTATATTATTTTTTGTATATTTTTACAAATATATGTATGTAGATTTCAGTTCATAGATCTAACAACTATTTATGGAACTTCTCACTTAAGGAGCCAAACGGGTCCTAATCGTTATTTTCTTATACTGTAGCTTTTTTTTATTGTAGCACGGCAAAATGACTGCACTATGCCTGATGGTAAGCACAGTACAATCCAAAGACAATGGCGACCACCGAGTGACACACTATTCATCGCCGGTCGCCACTATCATGCCGGCCTGCAAAAAGCTGGATATGCACAGGCTGATCCCGAAACGCGACCGCAGAAGCGAATCACTATTACGGGCTTTTTCGCCATATACATGGTGGTTGCGACCCAGTCAGGCTGTGAAACCCTACCCCCGCTTTCGCCATTGCCTCGTTCGTTATTCAGCAGGGTGCACCACGTGCAGGTGAGATTGGCTTGGGTGTCTCAAGTGTTATGATGTTATTCGGTACCCTATACCGTTATAGGTTTTAGCGTTTGACTTCAACTTCACCTGATGTTAAACAACGACGTGGTCAAAGATAGTAAACACGCTAAACTTAGAGGAGGACTGGCTCTCAAGTACAGCTACCGGAACACACTAACAAGTGCTTCGCGACATTTTTTCAACTCGACGGTGGTAGCTAGTCAGGCGGATTTAGCACAATCCCTACTACCATGTTACGGATTATCACGACGCTTTCCTTCACCGCGCGACTCAGTTGCAAGTATTCGAACCTACGTCCATCAACAATGTAAGTTCCTAGCAAGCCACTATGCTATCAAAATGTTCCTTCACCGCGAGTTACCTCTCATTGTAGGGTTCGCACGCTATAATCGGAGCAATCGCTTTGGGAATACTCTTTTACGTTTCTAAAAACAAGTATGCATACATTATTGACGTGATAACGTCTTATAAATCGATGATTGCCGGCTGCACGCACTGCAAAGCATGACTCATTGTCACGTTCCGTCTGAGCGCTCGGTGCAAGCGAGAGCGCCGGACAAGCGATAGAGAGGCGCGATCAGCCTAAGCGTTCGGTTTGTGATGCATCTATCTATATCATTACATAGTATAAAATAAAGTCCCCTACCGCGTCTGTCTGTCTGTCTGTTCGCAATAAACTCAACTACTTAACGGATTTTCACCGGTAGATAGAGTGATTGATGAAGAACGTTTTAGTATATAATTTGTCAAGGATTTTTTCATAATCAGGGCGGGACAACGTCTGCCGGGCCCGCTAGTATAGAATAATTCAATTTAATTCATAGAAGTATGCAATTCTTCATCATTGTTTTCTTATGACGTTATCAATTTGTCGTGATAAAGTTATGATAAATTACACACCCATAGTAGGGGTTCCCGAAAACTGCTTACGTCGAACGCGGCCGTCCGGTTGTCGGGCGGTAACCGTCAACAACAAATATTTACACTCTCCTAACGTTTCATTCAGGCTTGTGTGTTTCAATAAGCTGCTATGAAAAACCTCGCTCCCACGGTACACGCGTTGTTTGAACGATTTGTACATATAATAGACTGCGGTGCTGCTTTTACGACTTACTCTTTTCTAAATGTCGATCTAAAACATTAGACGTGTTTTGAAAATTGAACGTGGGTTGTTAACTTATATATGGATGCAACGTATTTGAAGCTTGCCTGATGAGACGTCATTATAGTGTACTGGTGAGGGTGACAACAAATTTTGAACACATACCGGGAATCTATACATATAATAAGAATATAAATGTAACCTGTCTGTACCTTTTAGTTTTTTATAAAAAACTAGCGGGCCCGGCAGACGTTGTCCCGCCCTGATTATAAAACAATCCTTGACAAATTATATACCAAAATGTTCCTCATGAATCACTTTACGCACTGGTGAAAACCGCATACAGATCCGTTTAGTAGTTTTTGAGTTTATCGCGAACAGACAGACAGACAGACGCGGCAGGGGACTTTGTTTTATACTATGTAATGATGTTGCAGGTGTCTAGGAATAAGTAATGATATACATTTTAATATTAGGTATGTCTGTCTGTCTGTTTGTAAGAACACGCATCAGTACCAAAGTACTGCGTTCATGATAAAACCTTTTCAAGAAAATCATAAAGCATATCTTCGAGTAACATTTAATCTTTGTTTCATTAAAATCGGTTCGGTCTATCAAAAGTTATTGTAATTTTAATGACGACGCGACTTAAGTACGACAGAAAAGTAGAAGTAATTAGACTTTAATATATTCAGATGACTTTGTTAGCCACTGTTTTGTACATCAGGTTCCACGCGGACGAAGTCGCGGGTACAGCTAGTCCTAACTAATCTGAACTCAACCGAACGTCATGAAATTTTGCATACACGGTATCAGAGCTTTTGAAAAGGACATAGGGTACTCTCATCTAGAAAAACAGTACTATTTCCGAGGGATAGGTTAAATCTATATTAAAACGAACGAAACCACAGCAAAAACCAGCCACGGATGAATCATAAAAAATATCCAGTTCAAATACAAAAAATGTGTTGACACGCTTCATCCTTACAACTAGTAAACAGCCTCAAAAGTGGCTCTACGAGTATCACCAAATGGGTTGACACGCTTCATCCTTACAACTAGTAAACAGCCTCAAAAGTGGCTCTACGAGTGTCACCAAATGGGTTGACACGCTTCATCCTTACAACTAGTAAACAGCCTCAAAAGTGGCTTCTACAAGTATCACCAATATATATGAATACCTGTATCTACATATATATGTATATAAAGTGAAGTATATTACCTAAACTTGTATAATGCAGAATATAGTATAGATAATATTCATTATGTAAAAAGTCAGCATTACCATGAACATTGTCATTACATATTATAAAACAAACTCCTCCGCCGCATCTCTCTGTTCGTAATAAACTCAAAAACTAATGAGCAGATTTTCATTTAATTTAATAGTAGATAAAGCCATTCACGAGGAAGGTTTAAGTGTATGATTTATGAAGATATTGTGTAAATCGGTTGAAATATAACAATTATTGTTGGAAGTGTCGGAAAAGTCATGCTCTCTGGGAGCTTTCATCGAAAACACTGCCTAATCCATTTAAGATATAAGAACATAATTAAGATCATAAACGACGTAAACGAAGTTGCGGGTATCAACTAGTGTAATATAAAAGAAACCATATGAAATTTTAGAAGCTAATAATAGATAAGCTAAGAAATACATCGCTTAAATAAATTTGTTATACACGCGAACATAGCAGCGGGCAGAGCTGGTTAATTAAACTAATGTATAGAAAATATGCAACAACGGTTTTGTCTGATGGGGTCAATGTTTTTATTATAACCGATACTTAAGAATTGCGGTCTGCCGTCCGCGTCATAACGATTCAAAGACTAAACATTGCCTACAATGAGCTATAAAACGTTGAACAGACGCTGTTAAAACCCAAATCGTTTATAAAATCGACACGTGCTAAGGAGCTGTTCAGATTAAACATAAATAAAATTATCCACATACTAACTAATCCAGGAATGGTAAGCTATCCTACTCCTATAATAGCGGCATGCTATGATGCCCGTTTTGACGTTTGTCCGCTTATGAAGTTTCATATAAATTAATAACTATAATTCGAAGGAAAATTGCTGAGAAAGAAAGTCTAAAGTAAAACGTAGCGCCATCTATGAGACATCTCTAACAATCGGTCCTACAGTATTCTGTCAACAGACTAATTTAAAGCACCATCTGTTCGAGACTGATGAAACTTACAATTAATAACAATAACGAACATTGACAATCATATAATTAGTAATTAAAAAAATATTGAAGACAGTAATCGAAATATAAATTATTTTATATTTTACATTGGACAAAATTATACATAAATGCCAATTTTCATATGAAGATTGATTGAGTCGTTTCGGAGTTCATCGTGCACAGACACCATAACACTGTTTTTTTATATATTGCAATAACATAAAATGAGAAGAAAACTACACTCATAATGGGTATCACGATAAATATATGCACTACTGTTATAAGTGGTTCAACAGTTTCATACTTGAGTTTTTGTTTGTCTGTTAAGTGCGTGCGAACTACAAACGTTTGCGATAACCCTGCGCAGTGCGTCCCGACTCTTAGTTATTAATAACACAGCTACTCCCTCTGTTCATTGTTGGTATGTTCGCACTCTAGAAGATCGATTAGATAATACTTGTTACCCAAGATTAGTTTGCGAGATGAAGTGTTTAATACAGAGGACAACGCGCCAGACGAAAGCTTTTAAACCATTTTCTAATCATACGATTACCATCTCATTCCTTATCTTCTCTAGTTCAATTAATATTTAATACAACTTACCATCGAATTTTGTCGCTCTGTTCGACAGCATGTCAGCGAGCTTGTTCAGTTCGCTGCGCAATGCTGACTCAAGTTGCGTGCGAGCTTGCTGCGTGAGCCGCGCTCTCGAACTGGGTCCACAGCATCCCTGCTTTAAGCAGAGTTGGTCTGCATCTGTCAACAAAGAGAGAAGATATATATATAATCTATGGATGCCATAGTGTAAAAATATAACTTTGGAAACTGTTCTTTAGATAATAGACAGCCATATTTTACGATCTAGACTGGGACACTACTAACGCATTACCTATTCTTGTATGTTAGCTCTGGCTTGGGGAGTTTTTGGCTGGATTCATGGCTCTTGTGTAAATGGCTTTTATTTTTCTATATTGTGTAATTTTGGTGACATCTTCTGTAATATATCTTGGTTATTGGCATAAATGGAGGGAAATAATAATATGGAATACCATTTATTGAACTTCACAGAAACTCACTGCAAAGTTCTAACAAGGAAGCCTCCATTTTGTTGGAGATCACTGAAGCCGTTAGAATCTTGTAATGTAATAATAATTATCGACTCAATAATGGTAGTAATATGCTTAAATAAAGAGGATCTGTTTACTAGAGTAGAAAGAAGAATTACTTACGCCTAAGATACTTCTTTGCACCTTCGAACTGAAGTCCCAAAAACTTTGGTGATATAAATTATAATGTAATATATAGGATATATTGTATTAAATATGTTTCTATATTTTAGTCATTACGGAATAAATTAAGAAATACATGCTATTGTTTGGGAATAGGATAAGTCCCGAGAAGATGACAATTTAATTAATGCAATTTAAACGACTATACGGCTACATAACCTAAAAAAATATAACAGCTTTGTAAATCATGCAGTTATTTGTATCCAGCTATTTTAAAAATAGAACCTATACTATATTTTGTCCAACAAACTTTAAATTCGAGCTGGAAATAGGCAGAAGAAAACGATCCCCTTTCCATGAGGGGTCTATACGACCCGTGGCGCGTTGGGGTCGAAAATAAGTTTAAACATCCGTCCATTGCCATCGGCTTATTGCATTACTGACAGGGCAGGGGTTGTGTTACATTCGATAGAATTCATCCTTAGTCCCAACTAAAATTTGAATTTAACTATTTTCATTTATCCGTTTTTCACCAGGAATTATTACATTACTAGAATACCTCAAACATATACTAATATATCCGCATCTGCGAATCATTCTGTTAAAGAAAGATTGCTATCAAGTTTGTCAAAGTGCTGGTACAAAGACACATCGTAATGTATCTGATTTGGTAATCGGATTTTTTTTTCTTGAATTGTAACAATAGGAGTCATTAAAAATAACCATCTTTAACTTAATGTCTCGCGTAAAACTAAAAATGGGCATATAAGATAAAAATTAAACCGCCATAAAGACTAATATCTGAATAAATTCGAGTTACTAATTCACGAAAAAAATAATACTAATATTAAAAAATAGGTCTGATTAGTTAAATACAATAATAATATCTTATCTTGCTCACTTTATTATTGTATTTAAGCTTCATTAGACAAAAATAATCCATTATTAGCAGAAAAAATAAATAAAACACTGAATGTCTCGCAGCCGAGTTGGCAAGTAATGAAATTCATGTTTTAGACGATATCGTATTCATTTCAAATGATCTTTAACTCAAATAACGACTTAATAAACACAAAGACCATCGTAATCGTTGTCGACTTTTAAGCCATCATAAGAATCGTGATTTCTACGACTTCGACGGGATCAAAAGGAATCCTTGATTTACATACGCGGTTGCTATAATTTTTGTCGAAATATATACCTTATAGTCGATTTTTTACAGATGAATTTCGGGTGAGATTCAGATTATTCAAATATTACGAAGCCGGTGCAAGTAACAAGCGATGGTTTTATTTATATTTTATTAGAGAACTAGCGGACCGGGCGGACGTTGTCCTGCCTTGAAAACAAAAAAATCCTAAAAGTCGACCGCAGCGCCACCTACCGGGTCCAATTGTGAATCTAAACCATTCTCGGATCCACTCGAACACGCACACAAAATTTCATCAAAATCGGTCCAGTCGTTTAGGAGGAGTTCAGTCACATACACACGCACACAAGAAATATATATATTAAGATATATTTTCAATAAAATCTATATTTTACTTGCTATAATTGTGAAGTGGCGATCATCGGAGGAGGCCAGTAGTGTCTAGGAGTGAACGTATTTTTAATATATACTTCTATACTTAATTATAAAACTGAAGAGTTTGTTTACTTGAATTCGCTAATCTAGGAACTACTGGTCCGATTTGAAAAAATCTTTCAGTGTTAGATAGCTCATTTACCGAGGAAGGAATATATCATCACGCTAAGATCAATAGGAGCGGGGTACTAATGAAGCATGTTTCAAAATCGGTTTCTTTTTACTTTTGAGAGCTGCGTGTTAGCGTTAGCCCATAGTAACTATTCCACGCCGACGAAGTCGCGGCAGAAGCTAGTTAGTAAATGTACTTGTATTCCCAAATAGCCATTGATACTCAATGGGATTCGAACCTGTCGATATTTAAACGATATTCAGTCGGTTAAACCGCTCGATTTTTAATACCGTAAAAAATTAAACGCATAACTCAACGAAATTACATGCGCATGTGTGAATTGATTTCCCGAATAATCTCTTTGTTTTTTCGTCATACATATATTACAGTATCAATGCGTTTGAATTATGCATGCTGTAGGATATATAAATTACCTACATTGGAGATACATACATACCGAGGTTCGAAACTACGGATATCATATTAACAATTTATCGGTAAAACCACGCGACCATCGTGACTTTCCAAAGTCTTTCGATATCGAATGATTATCAAAAAGTATATTACGAATATACACTAGACAGTCAAGATTTTTTTTATAAATGATAAGAAAGTTAATGATCCTTTTTTGTTTTTTTTTTTACTTTTACTTTAAAATTACAATGTATAAAAATCGAATACAGTGAAAAAAACACTCGATAATAATATCAAAAATATTGAATGAAATGTAATCGTGTTCAGGCAAAATGAAAAGATTACAGTAAAATAAGAAATTAGCAGGTTTAAAATGTACATTAAATCATTAAAACAAATACTTATAAAAATACGTTCTGCTCGAAGTAAGAAAATATTCATAAAAAGCGTATAAGAAGTTTGTGACTTGAACTGCAGTCGGAAGTCGCGTCGCATCCCTTAAATAAGGGGCGACGCAACGCGACGCGACGTGTCTATAGACGACAGGCGATAATGTGACTCACCGCAGCTTTGATATTAATGTTTACAGACGCCAAGAGTGAAGTGTTTTTATAATAAATATTTTATAACTCTTCTATTGTCCGTGGTTCAGAACTAAATTTAGAAAATAAAACAGTTCATAACGTACATTTCCTCATTTTTGTTGCATACACTTCTTAAACTACAAATAAATTATTCGAAGAAGTAATGTAAATATTTCTAAGTCGAAATAGAATCTGACGCGATCGCCATCTTTAATTTGATGTCATGATTAGTTACATGTACCGTGTACGCACGTCAGCGCTTTACAGTCCTCGTTGACTTTTTTGTCAGATTTGAATGTAGACAAAGTTCGGGCTAGCGTGTAATATAGGGTTTAAACATGTTGAAATATTGCTATAAAAATCTACAATTAGCATTTATTTATCCTTAGGTCGTCTCGGTATTATACATACTTATAGTATAATCTCTATTTATATCTAAAAATATGTTCTGCGCAACTATATTCAGAGCGGTCAAAAAGTTTGACGAAGACCATAACTGATTAAAAAATGCCTGTCAATTAAAAACTTTAAACAAAGATTAAAAACAATTAATAAATATAGGTAATATATTATTTACGAGAAAATAAAAGTGTTTATAGTCTGTTATAATTATTTTATAATATTATATTTCATTTGTAATATTCATTCTTGAAGACAAAAAGATGTCCCAGACAGACTTCGAGACACATCACATATGAACATTTCCCTCATCTTTAATCCGAACGTGATGAAAGTCAAATAAACAGTCGTTCCCCGAACGAGCTTGTTTGAACAGGCCATGGCCCCACTGTGGCTACGTTGGGGATGCAGCTCTATGAATATTATTATATGCGCCTATATTTCAAAAGGTCAATGGCACATCTTATGAAATTTGATTGAAGATCTGGACGTACTAATAATGACGTAATCACGACAGTTTGATTTCTAGCGTCCTTCTAAACGTCAGAGTCAGTACAGTGTTACCATGATAAAAAACAAACATGAAATGAGTGCAATAAATTAGTTTACCTTGTAACCCTATTTAATAACTCACACAGAATATTTATTACCGTAAAATGTATGAAGCAAATACCATTAATCATAATTACGGAAGATAACGCGTTTACTGAACCGCTCCCATTACGAAACGGTTATTCGGGTCAATTCTTTGTAAGTACAATTTATTATTTCGTCACTGGAACCTCACTCTCCAGAAAAAGCAGAAAAACCTACTTAATTTATAATGTTCTTTTTAAAAAATGTGATAATGTATATAGTGATAGACGTATTGAAAGAAACGACGACAGAAATTTTTGTTACGGTTTTTAAGGGATGTGATTTATGAAACATAGATAATGTAAACTATTATAGATTCTCAATATTATGTTTCAATCCGTATATAATTGTACTTGACATTGTAATTGACAAAATTAGGTGATATAGAATGAAAACGTATCTAAGATTGTTTAGATTGTTTAGATGGCCACCATCTTGTTATTATTATATTACTGGTTTCAGCATAAATGGGTCGGCTCGCCCGGGGTAGTACCACCCTCTCACAGAAAACCGACGTGAAGTAACAGTCTTTGCATTGTTGCGTTTCGTTCGGTCAGTGAGGGCGCCGGGGACCCCCCCCCCCTCCCTTCCCCTTTCCCTTTCCCCCCCCCCCCCCCCCCCTCCCCAAGGGGGGGGCAATTTAGTTTCCCCTTTTGTGGGGGTGGTAGTTGGGGGGGGGGGGGGTTAACCATTAAAAGAAGCCCCCCTTTTTTTTTTTCCCCTCAAAAAAAAAAAAAGAATGAACAATCGACAATGCCAGTAATAATCTACTAGAAAATTGGTTGCCAAAAATAAAATGAAGAAGAAAAGAAGTTGAAATACCGGAGTTTTTGGCAGGATCTTAGTTTGTCATATAGTGGATTTTATATTTCATTTATAATCTTGTGTTGTTTGACTCTATATTTTGTAATATTGGTGGTATTTTGCGTAATTTAGTTATGTTATTGTGCTCAAGCAAAGTGGATGAGAAAAAATACCAGAGCGCATGAATTCTGAGATGCCACAAAAACTCCCTGGAAAGTTCTAACAAGACGGTCACCGTTTTGTTAGCTCAGCCACCATATTATTAGAAAATTGAAATTTTCACAAGATATTTGTAATATTATTACCTATTCGAATATGGCAGTAATAATCTGGGAGATAGATTACAAAAAAAAAAAATTAAAAAAAGTTTATATAGCTATTTGTTTAATTACGAGGAATCAGAAATTAAATGAGACTCAAATCTTTAATGTGGGAATCTTGTTTCTGAGACCAAACTTAAAAAATAATCTGTAGCATTAAATTTGTTTTACGGTGACACTTTTTTGCCGCTCTCATTCAGACTTCCCGAGATAAAATCGACCCGAGAATATTTTTATGGATATTTCGAACTAATTCTAAAAAATACATATCTCAAGTTCCCTAGAAACAGTCCGTTCTGGTATGCGTCAGCTACCGTCAGCGCATAATAATGAAAGTGAACGAGACCGAGGGAATTCGTTCAGTGTACGTGACCCGAGTAGGTAGCAGGAGTCTGAGATACGACACTCTAGATTCAGTACCGATTTGACGACTCAACGAGTGTTTTTTTTGGCAACCAATCTTCTAGTAGATTATTACTGTCATTGTCGAGTAGGTTATACCTACAAGATTTCTGCGATCATTTCAATAAACTAAAAAGATGATGGTCCTCCTGTTACAACTTTCCAGGGAGTTGTTGTGGCACGTCAGAATCCATGCTCTGTGGAATTCTTTTCCATCCACTTCACTTGTTCACAATAATCAAACTATATCTTTATATATAACTTTCTTCTGTACGTCTCTATTTCACTGAACTCCTAAACGGCTCGACCGATTTTGATGACATTTTGTGTGCGTGTTCCAGTGGATCCGAGAATGGTTTAGATTCACAAATGGACCCGGTAGGTAGCGCTGCGGTTGAGTTTTAGGATTTTATTTTATTATCAACGCAGGTCAACGTACGCGGCGCCCGCTAGTATTAAATAAAACATCACCAATATTACAAAAATAGAGCCAATTAATACAAGATTATGAACTCAAATATAAAATCCACTACTGACATTCCAAGATCCCGCCAAAAATTCTTTGAACGAGTGCTGATAAACTGAAATGAAACGATTAGCATTGTCAATGATTACGATCTTTTTTTACGGGTTTTAGAGTCCTTTGAGCCTAGTATCAATCGTCGACAAATGTATGTCATGGTCCTGATGAGGAATATTGTTGTGTCAACCTATTAAAGCTTAATCTTCCTTACATTTAAAGGATTATAACTTTTAAACTATAATAAAGAAATCGGTTGATCAATTCACAGATTGTGTGTTATTATGATAAATATCTTAGAAAAAAAACTACTTATAAAAGGATTGTGTGGTTTTATGAAACCACGGTAAAAGTGAAACTTTTTTTCACACTATAGACATTTAACTAATAATAGTCTATAACATTACACGGTCAGCCGCTGCGAACTATAGGCGCCGCCATTTTGGCCCTGGCTGCTCTGACGAGCGCCTTTCACTTTATCCCTACTCCGCGGCCGACCATCACGCGACATGCAACACACAGACGAAAAAGTTTGAGACGATGTAATAAAAGTTTCACTTTAAAATCTATATAAATTAAAAAAACACAAAATAGTTAAAGGAATCTGTTATGATACAAAAAATACAATTATTCGGTTTTACTCTATCATAAAAAGTGCAATACAAACGTCAGGCTAGACGTGGTTATAATGAAAGTCTCAAAATAAAACTAAAAATAAAAAATAGTGAAGTGTTAGTTGTGCTCGCGGTAATGTTCTCGAACGGAATGTAAGAAGACATCTTTTTTGGTTGTGGTCGAACGGCACTGCCAAGGCGCGAGTCCGATTCACATTTAAGCGATTTTTTCTACTAACATATACTCTTTTTTTTGTACATAACCGAAAGTCGAAATTAATTGTTTATTTTACATCGATTTCTTTAACAATTCTTCAGAATATAGCCATCTGAATCAAACTATATGGGAGCGTGAAGAAACTGTGACAACCGCAAACTAAACGCACTAAACTAAACTTAATAAATGCACTAGGTAGTATATAATTTTATTTATATAAATAAAGCACATATAGAATTAAGAAAAGATAGCGATTTGCTGAACTTTTTTTTATAAACCACATTTACTACGCAATAATCTATACTTGTAAGTTCTATATTAATCTATGCTAATATTATAAAGAGGTAAAAATATATCATCACGCTAAGACCAATAGGAGCAGAGCACCAATGAAGAATGACCCCTCTTGAGAGCTTCTGCTGCGTGTTAGCGTTAGACCAAAATAACTATCCCACGCGAACGAAGTCGCGGGCAGAGGCTAGTTAATTATATTGTACTTGAAGTCATGTGCACATATAAGTATCTATGACGACATAGAAGAAGCACTTGAAGTATTATATCGTAGCATATGTATTAAATTTAAATATGTTTAAATTGACATGAAATATTTTAATATATCATTTCTTTTATTTTACTAGCGGGCCCCGCGGACGTTGTCGCGCCTTGATAATAAAAAACCTTGACAAATTACATATATACATAATACTGTTCATGATTCACTTTATCTATTGATCAAAACCGCATGAAAAACCGTCTCGTTGTTTTTGAGTTTATCGCGAACAGACAAACAGACGTTGCAGAGGACTTTGTTTTATAATATGTAATGATTTATGACGAGGTATACTTTTAGCGCTACGATGCATAACTTAAATAAACGAGCTGCATACAAAAAATTACTAAACTATGTATTTAAGAAATAGTGCTATATAGAAAACTATACAGAATTACTCAACACAAATATTTCACCACATTGATGTGAAATAAAACTAGAAGCCGGTACCCGGTTGTATATCTTAGAGATTCTTGTCAAGTATAAATTTATAGCGTGGCTAATTCACGCCGCGAGACGAGTACTGCGAGGCTCCGTGAGGCGCCGGCCTAGGGTTGCCATACTTCTACGATTTGTTACACATGATTTTCAAAATAGAAATAAAATTATTTTTGACTATCCTAACTTACCTACGTAATATTATAAATGCGAATATGTGTTTCTTTATTTCTGTCGTTACATTTCATAATAAGCTAAATCCAATATTAACCGTTTCTAATATAATTACGTTATTTTTCCAAATATTAAAATTTTGTACATTTAAAATATAAAGACCATAAAAAAAACTAAAACCGTTATGAATGGCGAAATTTGAACTTCATTCTCGGTGTATAAAAACTGGAACTCTTAAAAAAATCACATATTATATGAAACCTTCAAGAAACGAGCGTATACTTCTATAAAAGGCCGGCAACGCACTTGTGACTCCCCTGGTGTTGCTAGTGTCTATGGACGGCGGTGATCACTTACCATCGGGTGACCCGTCTGTTCGTTTGCCTCCTATAATATACTAAAAAAAAAAAACATTAAAATTGGATTTAACTCATTTTGAAATGTAACGACACGGTTGTTTGTCTGTCAGTTACTCTACAGATCATTATGAAAAAATATATAAGTTCTTAGCTATACGAAAAAGGAGCTAAAATATCTATTATCAAAAAAGAGTTCTGCTCTCGAAGGATAAGTTAAATCTATATAAACGCGAAGCTGCGGGAAAAAGCTAGTCGATCATAAATTTGCTTGTATAATATAAGTCAAGCAGATCAGATTATGTTTTTAAAATGCCGAACGGTTTTATTCTGAAAAATTTTAATACAGCAACCTTTTCCGTTTCGTTATAGTTCAAAGGTTTTAGATATTTATTTGGTAATACTAATTTAGTTTTATTTATATTTATTTATCTTTATTAATACATTTTTTTATGTCAAAAGCAGGTAAACGAACAGGTGGGTCACCTGATGTTAAGTGATCACCACCGTCCATAGACACTAGCAACACCAGGGGAGTCGCAAGTGCGTTGCCAGCCTGTGTATGGGGCAGGGGTAGGGAAAGCAGAAATGGGAAGGGAAAGAGGGAAAGGAAGTGGGTCTCCGGCGCTCTCACTGACCGAACGAAACGCAACAATGTAAGCACTGTTACTTCACGTCGGTGTTCTGTGAGAGGGTGGTACTACCCCGGGCGAGCCGACCCATTTATGCTAAAACTAGTAATAGCTACAGCGTGGTTCTACCACCTTCAAAAATTATACATATGTAGTTCTGTCCGTATTTTGTCATGGATGTTTACTGTAACGGTCATGTTATTCTAAAATTACAAAAAAATATCAGTAATAGTTTTAGAAATCGTTGAAGATACTCTTATTTTTTAAATGTACGATAGAATAATAAAACGAAAATAATAACTATAAAAACGTTGCTCCTGTGGGCCAATTTTATTAATTTTCATATAAAACCTCTAGAGTTATTATTTGAACTAATACACTGAACCGAACTAATAAACAATTATTTTAAATCATAGCGGTTTAAATGAGGCGAGGGGCGGGGAGTACAGTAATCGACATAGATTAAGTAGCCAATATGTTTTCTGTTATTTCTCACTTGCAGATATGAAGAGAAAAGCATATTAACGATGGTAATATCATGTTGTCATTTACACTTCTATATATAACTAACTTTTGCCCGTCGGTAACAATACAGAATTATGCAAATGTCAATACGAGTATAAAAAATTTCATAATTATCGGTTGAATTGTAAAAGCCCGAAAGCTTAACTCCTCGGCTTCCGAAATAAGATTTTAAATCTCAAAATGGCGGATGCTATGTTTTTATCCTACATAAACCAATAGATAAATTTTAAATTTAATAATTTAGTAAAAAAAAGTTCTTAGAAATTAATACATATTTTACATAAAAATTTAATTTTACATCACATAATTTGTTATTGTTCAAATGTTGTCTTAAATTCAGTTATTTTTAAAAACTTATGCTGCCTTACTGTCTATTTACCCGTGTTTCATAAGGTCTGTATGGAACTTAAAGCATTATGGTTCTTGGGACTCGAGAGGTTAATATAAAAACAAACAAACTGACCTTCGCATTTATGCTATTATTTAGGATTAATTCATGCATATATATATATACAAATAAAACATATACCTAACGTATGTATATGTAATGCATGTATCAAGCATGTACCTACAAAATTATGTCATAAGTATCTCTATGCATAAATCTCTGTCGGACGAACGTGACGGGATTGCAAAACTCGATAATTTAAATTACATATGACTGAACCAGTTACATAGGGTAATAAACGTAAAAAAAACCACTCATACATATAAATGGTATCTACGCGAAATAATCTAAAACAGAACAAGTAGAGCTTCCTCATGTTGGTAAAAATATAACAATAATTTATTTTGGAAGGTATTGGCATTGGTTTTATTTGTATATGCACGTGTTACTCACCATATAGTGTCTCTATAATTGTGACTACAATAGGAAAAGCAGAGAGAAACCACATCTGATTAATAAATACTCTATGAACATTACTACACAGTTAGGTTGTCATACGCAATTTCGTTTTGAATACATCTAAGTCTTCTTCTAATGATATTGGTAGTCAAGTGCTTTAATCAACGGAATTCGCCTATATTTACTACTAGCTTCTGTCTGCGACTTCGTCCGCGTGGAATAGTTGCTTTGGACTAACGCTGACACGCAGCGGAAGCACTCAAAAGGAACAAAAAACGATTTTGAAACATTCCCCATTAGTGCTCCGCTCCTATTGGTCTTAACGAGCCTATAGCCTTTCTCGATAAACGAGCTATCTAACACTGAAAGAGATCGGACCCGTAGTTTCCGAGATTAGCGTCATCAAGCAAACTCTTCAGCTTAATAATATTAGTATAGAAGTATACGTTTTAAAATGGACGGTGA
The DNA here is from genome assembly GCA_036509395.1 of Antheraea yamamai. Classification (NCBI taxonomy): domain Eukaryota; kingdom Metazoa; phylum Arthropoda; class Insecta; order Lepidoptera; family Saturniidae; genus Antheraea; species Antheraea yamamai. Next base: position 19,531,514 of record AP028438.1, read on the forward strand.
TGAAAATATCGCGAGGAAACCAGAGAAATGTTCTTGCAGTACCACTGTGTACGAGACAGATATAAAGACATAGAATTGTGGATTTCTCGGTCGTTTCAAAGCACGGGCATACATTGTTATAAAAGACCTAAGTTTTGCCTGCGACTTAGCTCGTGCTAATGTAGATTTTTTTACACTTTATAGGTACACTTTATAGCATTTGAACACAATCTCATGAGGCGACTGGCTCTCGAGTGCAGCTGAAGGAACACAGCAACAGGTGCTTGGAGACAAATTTTCATCTTGAAAGTAGTAGCTAGCCAGGCGGATTTAGAGTAACGCCCTACCCACCATGTTATTGTATCGTCACGATGTTTTCCTTCACCGGAATCCCCGACTCAGTTGCTAGGATTCCAACCTACGTCCATCGACGCGGTGTCCGAAAACCGTATAAACTAAGGCATCATCGATTCAAAAAGAAACCTATCTGGTTGAAGAGTCCTTTTCTATACAACGTGTATGCAAAAAATCATGATCGGTTTAGTGGTTATAGCGCGAATGCAAAACACAATTTGTTCACATTTTCACACATTTATAATAGCATGTTATGATTTAAGTGATGATTTTGATATAGCGGACAAAACTACACAACCTTTGATTTAACTTTAATTGCTCTTCAATCGTACGCTATCCTATATATCCTTAACTGTTGTATAGCCTTAAAATAAATAAAGGCATAAAGAAATACTCGTAAACTGTTGTAACACCTGTTGACGATGGATTTTTTATTTTACGATACCTAAGGGAGCCTCTAAAACACCCACCATTTTAAAATAACTGATGCATTCTATAAAAGTGTAATATTATTATGAATAATAAATGTGTTCGCTTAGCCCCGTTAGAGATAATAGACCATTAATATTTATCGTTACCCTATTATATCTATTTCGGAACACTGCAAACGTGGAATGCACTCTCGGGCGCCTTAATAAACTCGAGGGCCCGGTTTTATTCGTTTTTTATTCTCGCCCGATAAAATAAAGGATGACGCATCGAGGGACTCTCGCGAATTCTTTTATAATTAGACACAACACCGGCGAATGATGCATTCCGGTTAAATTGACCATAGAGGGTTCGGGTTTATCGCGTTTGTTAATGTCGATGGCCATATCGAAGTTCGGTTCGTTTAATTCGGTGAGAGATTTGCAAGATTACGGTATGATAAATTTTAAGGCCTCTATGGGGTTAAATTCACACACGACTCTGCTCGCTATTGTCGACGAAGGAAATATTTTATTCATAATGCATAACATAATATACAAGTATACATACAAGAGTACATTATGAAACGGTGTCTAACTCAGCACATGTTATGAGAAACACTTAGCGCTGGTTTTCAGCTGGAACCCAATGCAAGTTACGGTGCGTAAAAATAAATATCAATTAAAATTATGAAATATATAGCGAACATAACTAATGTAAAAATAATAGAGTACATAATGCATCTAATATATTGATAGGGGAAGCCAAAAATTTGTATCCCTTTTTAAGCGAATTGCGCGAACGGATGAACTTAAAATTTAGCATAGTTAAAGTTTATTATGGGAGAGTGCACAAAGCTATTTTTTTTATATAATATGCATTAAAATCATATTAAATTAATTAAAACATACATTACTCACACTACTGCTTGAATGACACACAACATATACACACATGTAAATGAAAAAGACGTTTTGACACCCTTCATTTTACTCTTGCGTTCCAATTGTCATTTTTCATCCTACATTCAATATTTATAATATGATTTACGTTCCATACCTTACATGCCCTTTGAAATTATCTCGTCAAATTGTAGGTAAATTTTATAATAATATACTATGTAAATTCATAATATAGGTACACGAATAATTAATTTATAAATAATTTATCTTTATTAAAATTATGAAACCACTGAAACAATTATTAGCTGGTCTTATTGAATGTAAAAATGAATTATGGTCGAATTTCGACCACTAGGCGACTACTAGTGTAGGGGAAATAAATAAAATAAAAGTAATAGGATACTTAAAACAACATATAAGAGAAGCAATTGCAGGCGTGACTAAAATATACTGTATGCAACACAGATGTAAACCCCGTTCAAATTCAAATCAAATCAACAATATTTTATTCAATTTAGGCGCTGAGAAGGCGCTTATGAACATCTAAGCCACCACCGGTTCGAAAAAACAACCCAGTAAAGAAGAATCGGCAAGATACTCGATCTGGTTTATCAGTTCATGATATATATTTCTACAAACATATATAGTTTTATTCGTGTTAGATGGATGCACAGAGTGGGGCGTCATTTCCAGACGTCACCATCGTTCACATATTGATCTACCCTATAATAGCTTTTAGACATTAAAACCCGTTTGATATGGTGCTTGAACTCACTTTCTAATATAAGGTTTTTTCATGAACGCAGTACTTTAGCAAACAAACAGACATACATTTCTAAAAACGTTTGAAATGTATTTTATTATTTATTCCTAGATTTACATTTTTATTATATGTGTAAAAAAGAGACAGAATGATAGTAGACAGAGAGCGATTCTGTCCACTACGAAACGGTTGACACGGAAATGGTTGACTGGTAGAGAATGCCTTAGGCATTAAGTCCGCCATTGCGTATTTAACGCATAAAGTGTAAATAAATAAATAAATAAATAAATAAATAAACGGAAATGCGAATCGCCCGGAACGCACGATCCGCTCGCGGTCGCAAACCGTCAAGTCTTCCGGTTGCGGAAACTCCTTCAATTGCCTCGTTGGAAGCAATGATTTATTGTAATCGTTCATGACATCGACTGCTTATCGTGATAGACGGTTAATATCACGCGATAAGTTTATGTAAATACTTCTTATTAATCAGATGTAAACCACCGCGTGAGAACGACGGATAAGTTGACATCCCGTGATTTATAAAAAAAAAGTAGCTGCCATTAATGCACTTCTTTTTCAAGAGGGAAATTGTTAGGGCAACCAGAGTAAGCTCTGAATACTAGCTGAGAATAATTTTCGTCCTCCTAACTTTAAAAAAACACTGCCAAACTTTTGACTTGAAATATCATACTATTTTATTTTAAAATATAGTTTTTTTTATAATATAGATATATATAGCTAAAGAATACGAGAAAAAATCGCCGTTTGTAAAATATTCAGGGAAGTTTTTTCACTATGAATTAATATTTGCACAGATATAATTAATATATATTTTTGTATGTATTTGAAATAACAATAGTGTTTCTTTAGAATAATGCATTTCAGTTATATTTTACTTTTTAAATTTCATACTGTACGAGATAATCGTGAAATGCCAGAATTCATAGAATTACAAATAGGGATTATTTAAAAGTAATCATATATGTAACATTATGAAATTTTTAGCTGGGTCTTGGAATGCCAAGTAGTTGATTTTATATTTCATTCATAATCCTGTGTTATTTGACTCTATGTTTTATAATATTGCTGCTGCTTTACCTAATATACTTTGGATATTGTGCACAAGTGGAGTGGATCGGAAATAATACCACGGACCACTGATTCTGACTTACCACAAAAACTCCCTAGAAATTTCTAAAAAGAAGGCCACCATCTTGTTTGAACATTGAAATGAGCGCAAGAGACTTGTAATATCATTATCTACTCGACAATGGCAGTAATAATCTACTAGAAGACTGGTTGCTAAAAAAACACTATCGCATCATACCGAATGCCATTACAAATACTAATACAAATACAAATTAATAAATTAAAGTCATTTGATTTTAATTCTGTAATATATTTCAGTAAAATAAAATAAATAGAATAAGTGTCTAGTTAATATGTTGTTAACGATTATATTTAATATGTTAATAATCAAATGCCATCAGAATAATCTGACAGTTACTATTTAAGGAATGTACTAATTATTTAAAATAAAGTATGTGTACCACACACTAATTGAGCTTGAAGAATCGCTAACTGCCTATTCTATAGCGAGGGGACATAATATTATAATAACCAGTGACCCGAACGATTACAAGGCCGCACACGGTGTCCACGTTTCTTTTGATGACTTCATTAACTCGATTATTATTTAACCCCAACATTAACTATTCTATAATGTATCGTGCGAGCGAGAGATCTCGCGGGTGGTCGGTGTAATTGCCTACGGTCTCTCTTTCACACGTACGGCTGTGGGTAATACCATTATAACTCACATGTAAGTCGTACTAATCCGTCGAGCTGCCGCGTGCGAGACAATAGATAAACAATGCGCCCGGAGCGGTAATAGTTTCGTGTCGGAGTTAAGTGGTTGTTAGGGTTCATCGTTAGATCATTTTATAAATATATTAAAGTTGTTTTAATTTTTAAAGTGCTATAATATTAAAAAAAAATAACACAATTAAATTCTAGTATAGCATAAAACAACAGAAAAGATTACAACAAAAGTAACAACTGTCATGTTCTTTTCATTAACATGAAAACAGTTTGAGTGAATTAAGACATATAATTTACCTATTACCTTGGTTTATAAATTACTAGCCGGCCCGGCAGACGTTGTCCCGCCCTGATTATAAAAAAAATCCTTGACAAATTATATACCAAAACCTTCCCCGTGAACCCCTCTATCCACTGGTGAAACCCGCATGAAAATCCGTTCAGTAGTTTTTGAGTTTATCGCGAACAGACAGACAGACGCAGTAGGGGACTTTGTTTTATACTATGATGTGTGAATTTCATAGAAACTACTTTTTTATCTACATTCATTATCGGCTGCCTTTTAAATGTAATTTGATCATTACTACCCAATCCCTATGGAAAAGTATAATTATATGTATATACCATATTCTACCTCTACTATATTCTGAAAGTCCTCTATTTCCTAGAAAATCTATCATTAAAATCGTTTCCGCCGTTTTGAGTTAATAACCCGAAAAAATAATAGATTTTAATTGAGACAAGACAAGCAGTCTCATGACATACATTAAACAATCGTAAAGAATAGTATCCTTGTTCGTTATTTCAAATTTAAATAAATCAAATGATAAAGGTCCGCTATTCTACGTCCATTACACGCAAACACGATAGATGTTGTAGTCCGGTGAATCTGTTAAGGCCTTGCAGGGCAAATAGCGTAGTCAGTTCGAGAAAAAAAAATAGATATTGATAAAATTTAGATTTACTTATTAGACACTTGCGGTGTTATTACAAAAAAAATTAATACATATTGAATACTTGATTTAAAAGGGTTTCGAATGAAATGCACCGCACTCGCCCGAGGCACGTTCGCGTTATCCTTTTTCGCAACTAACCTAACGTAACCGAAGCGAGACAAAAGAGCAAGATGGCGAACATTCAGCGAGCGCGGTGCATTTAATTCGAAACCTTTTTAAAGCAAGTATTCAATACGTATTTAACTTTTTTGTAATAACACCGTTGGTCTTTATCTAAAAAAAGAATTATCGCGATAACATCGTTTAATATTAAGTTTTTAAAGTTTTAAGAAACTATAAGCACTACGGGTACGGACTACAGAGATATGTGTTTTCTTTTCGTGGAGTAGACAGCGGTGTACTGTGGTGTACATGTATGTGCATTAGAGTAGAACGATTAACATTGTTTATAAGATTTTTTTTCCCTTTGCACATAAAATTTACTCTTAAAATAATAACGGAGATGAAGTTGCGAGTAACAGTAAGTAACTTATACAACAAAAATAATTTACTGTATAAAAATATATGAATTCTTAAACGCGAGAATATTATGACTTTTATGGCAATAGTAACAGAACGTACATGACATTTTTTACTGGCCATCTTGAGAGTCATTGTTCGTGGTCGAAGCAAGTTAATTTTCAAACTAATTCATTTCTACGCAGGTGGTCGGGTGTTTATCATTGTTTTAATAAATAAACAGTCATTCAACACGTCTCTAGACATCTCTGCGTTCGTATATTGTTATTTTATTCTACTTGATTATTATGAAAATTAAATATTTCTTCTATCTTTTTTGTTTATTATACCAGGGATGCATAAAACTGAAAATAACTAATAAGATCGGTACTTATGATTATCCTTTGAATTTTTTTTATTTATTTTGGCAACCTATCTTGATTATTACTGCCACGGTCGAGTATGTAATGATATTACAAGTTACTAGCGATCATTTCAATGAATTTCAAGATGGTGGCCGTCTTGTTAGAACTTTCCTGGGAGTTTTTGTGGCAAGTCAGAATCCATGCTCCGTGATATTATTCCCCATCCACTTCACTTGTGCACAATAACCAAACTATATTACGTAAAACACCACCAATATTACAAAATATAATACAAGATTGTGAATAAAATATAAAATCCACTACATGACATACGCCAAAAATTCCTATATTGAAATTATTTATCAAACAGATAAATAACTTATTTACTTTTTTATTCCACATCTATTTATTGTTCCTGTAGTGGTTAAAATTCATCCATAATTTATAATATTTTCCCATTCGTATATGAAAGACAGACATATTCTTGACAATTTTTTTTTATGCTACGACGGTAGCAAACAAGCACGCGGACCGCCTGATGTAAAGCGATCACCTCTTGTAACATCAGAAGTGTTACATGCGCGTTGCCGACCCTTAAATAACCTATTTATTTTACCCTCGAAGCACTCCATACTGTAGTCCCCAGGAAAAACTTCAGCAGGAAGCTCATTCTAAAACCGAATCGATCGTGGAAGGAAACCCCTCTGGAACCGGACCGTCCGAGACCATTTCGGTTCCAATGTGTGGGGATGAATTCCCTGCTGATGAAGAGCAGTGCGATGGTGGAAAGCAGCTACAGGCATCGGGTGGACAAAATTTCCGTAATCACTATCTATGTGTATTCCGGAACATTTCGTATATTAATCGAAACTGCTTACTTAATCCCGTTAACTTAGTCCCGGCCAGTGTGCTCCCTCCTTCCTATGACATACGATCCTTCAAGCGAAACGTGAAGAGACATTCACGCAGACCGGATGGATAGTTTGTCTCTCAGTGGTCGCCACTGTTTTTGGATTGTACTGTACTTACCATCAGGCATGGTGCAGTCACTTTACCGCGTTACAATAAAAAAAAACTTCGTTTCGTAAAACCGTACATTCGAATCGAGATTTGTAAAGGTGCCAAGTGCTTATGACGAGGGGAAAATGTGAATGGAAAGTCGAGTGCCTGCCGTGAAATAATATGATTACCCTACTTCACGATAAGGGCGCCCCTACGTAAGTGGATGAGATTTGAGTGAAAATTATTTTTTTCGCTTTGAACTTTTTTTTGACAATTTATGCTCGCACTTCCGAGAGTGCTTGAATTTTCAAAGTCTTTTCGGTTTTGTATTTATTAGATTGGAGACGGTTGGAGGGAAAACTTCTTTAGGCGCATTGAGCTGCAATTTTGGCAGGAGATTGATTTATAATTTCGCGTCATGACATGCTAGTAAGCGCGACAGGTCGTATTGCGCTTGCGCGGCTTGCGTCAGGCTACTGACGCGTAGTATAGCAGCCTATGGACATCTAATATTGATATTTTGTATTAAGATTGTGCAGCCTATCATATGTCATTACATAGTATAAAATAAAGTCCTCTGCCGAGATTCATGCAATTCGCGACCTATCTGAGCTCATTTCTGAGCTCATTAGGCAACAACCAAGCCGAGGTGTGCCGTGCATCCTTGAGCTAGTTGCCAAACAAAAATCGGCTGAGTGCCTTAAGCGCTCGCCTTAGTAGTCCGGCGAAGCTGTTAAGACCTTGCTAGGACAATAACGTAGTCAGTTCGAAAAAAAAAAGCGTCTCTTGTCTGTCTGTTCGCGATAAACTCAAAAACTACTGAACGGATTTTCATGTGGTTTTCACCAGTAGATAAAGTGATTCAGGAGGAAGGTTTAGGTGTATAATTTGTCAGTTTTTTCTTTATTATCAAGGCGCGGCAACGTCCGCCAGGGCTGCTAGTTAATTATAAAGTGTACAAAAATGTATATAGTTATTCTTCGGACTGCATATACAAGTCAAAATCAGGCTAACGTTAATAATGTCAATTTACAAGTTAGGAAATAAAAAAAATACACTATAGTTCATTTAAAAATTCAAAACAGAACACAGTTTAATACTTAACTTTAATACTTAGCATAACTTTCTTGTATATAATCGCATTACACTTGATATATGGTGATCGTAATCTAGATTTAGTAATATTGCACTGTTGACAAAATCTAGAAGATAAAAATATCCAAAATTTTAAGTCAATCTTCAAGTAACGTCAATCCATTGTATTAACAGCCTCCCAGAGCTGTCCTAAGCTTAGATTACATCAGTTACTCAGTCACTCAGTATAAGGCCCACTGTTGGGTAAAAGACCTCTTTGTGAGGGAAGGCACTAAGTAATCACTACTCCTTCCTACGACGTATTGATAATTTCAGTTCTCTATTTATACCACAAACGGTGATATCACGAGAACATTTCTCATATTCAAATTTCCTCACGGCGCGGCGATTTCCCTACATCTTCATCTGATAGTGTTGCCAATTTAAATTAGTACATGTACGCGTATTCCGAAAACATCATTGACATTCATTTGGATTCGAACCTGTCGATAAACGATATTCAGTCGGTTAAATTACATGATATTTAAAACGATAAAAAATTAAACGTATAACTGAACGAAATTGCATGCACGCGTGTAAATTGATTTCCCGAAAAATCTCCATGTTTTTTTCGTCATACAAATATTAACGTATCAATGCGTTTAACTCTTGCATGCTGTATGTATATAAATTACTAATAACATAAACATACGGACATTGCTATTAGACACGACTAGGACAACATTAGAAAATAATAATGCGCAATAAAAGCAGATAGGAATTGAATTTATTAATGCATTTAGAGAGATTTTAGAATTTTTGTTGGCAACATTTATGAAGTGTCATACAGTGTTATAATTACTTATAGTAATACCAGCTTATAAATTATCTAGTTTCCGGGTAAAAGAGGGCAGGGTTTTTCCTTAACATAAATATGTTTTATTTTTATGGATTTCGATTACAGTCACATTTGATTGTAAGAAGCGATATGACTTTAAACTTTTACCACGCTAAGCCTACACTTCCGCCGTAAGGTAAAGGGGTGCAACTAACTAAATGGATCAATATGTGAACGATGATGACGTTTGGAAATGCAGCACCTCTCTGTGCATTTCATCCACCAAAAGGGAATGTAACTATCTATAATAATTGTAAAAATAAGTATAATGAAAAGGGAAACCAGATCGAGTTTCTTGCCGGTTCTTCTCGATGACTGGGTTGTTTGTCGGAACTGGTGGTAGCTTTGACGTTTATAAGCGCCTTCTCAGGACCTCAATTGCATAAAGTTTTTTTTTTAATTTTGATTTTTGATTTAAAACACAAATTGAAGAAAAATTGTCAACTTTGTTGCCTGCGCCTTTTCCGAAATGCGTCTAATCGTTTTTTAATGAGTTGTAATTTATGAACGGAACATAGGTTTACTTACACTTTCCGAAAGCGGGACAACACTTCTAGTGCAGTATATCGGTCGTTGCTTAAATGTAAACACTTCGATTTTGCAACATAATATAAGATAGTGTTTATTTACAAATGTCCTTCACGAGTAACCATCGGCAACCAAAGCCGAAGGACCGCCATAATTTGCGGTTATAAAAATAACGTTTTCACGGATGGTCCCAACCGCTTTGGAGAACCACATGTTTTTAAATGTTTATTTATTTTTTATAACACCGCGTGACAGTATAAAAGCGCCGCTTTGGATATAATAAAATGAATTGTGATTTTTTTTAATACAGAAAGATATACATATGGGCCCGTGTAAATTATGAAGGAAATATATAGCTTAATTTTAAGTACGAGATTTGTGCGAATCCTGGCCTTGTAACAACATACAACACCAACTGTGCTCGCGACTCCGTCCGCGTGGAACGTAATATAAAAAACAGTGACTAATAAAATCATTTGAATATATTAAGTCTATTTACATTTATTTATCTGGGGAGGGGAGGGGGGGGGTTGGTGATTACCTCAGCAATATTTATTTATTTTACCTGAACAGATTTAAAAATCCTTATATAAATTTTTACGTAAGAATGGGAAGAGTGGTAAGGGCATTGCTTATTGACCAAGGAGGAGGGGTCGGTCAGTAACTACAAAAAATCTGGACACGTAAAACTTGAACGACTCTTAACGTAAACAAAATTGTAGTCTTTTATGGCCTACTCCTCCCTCGTAACTGCCTTCTCAATAGAACTAAAGTTCTTCTTTCCCTCCCTCATTCTATGCTTATGTAATTGACATAATTTTACACAATTCTTTTAAAGAGTTTCCTTTTTTAATACGAAAAATAAATATTGCTGACGTAGTAAACCTCCCAACAATCCAGAACAAACAATCACTTATAAGTAGGCACCGAACACGGGTTTTAGTTAGAGCACTAACCGAACACTAATGTCGACCTAAACATATGGACAACATGGCCGTTTGGGACACGACACCGGGCGCCAGCCCAATAAGTCCGGTGAAGCTGTAAAGACCCACCAGTCCAAAAGCGTTAGTCAGTTCTAAAAATGGACACAACAGACAAGGTACCGGTTTTGTGATAGTACGTACAAATCACCAAAGCACCTTTTAAGCGAATTTCGCCCAATGAAAATCAATCGTAACCGAAGTCTTAGCAAACGTGCTATTCCCGGAAAAGCTATAATGGCTCTGTCACAAAAGTCATGCTGCAGTATTATAAGTATGTAGGATTACGCACTGACATTTAACAATAAGGGCGAAAACAATAAACTTTACTGTTCGCAATGATACAAGACTGCATAAACATAGACCTTGTCAGAATAAAAATAATAGACCGTCCTTTGATGCTAAGATAATATTTGAAAATCTCCCAATCTGTAATAAGAATAACATCACATCCCCGTGATTTTAGTAAAATTCTTAAAAAAATATGAAGTAGTCGGTAATACGCCATATGTACATTGAATTAGGAGAGAAATAATAAAGGAACACACTTTCTAATACTGAGTTACCACACTAAAACAGTGATTACTGTTTCTATACAAGAAAAAACACGTTTTGACCCATTTCGTATCATCCTCCCTCATATACCATAACGCTCCCTTCGCACCATCTCTTACTTTTAATTGGCAAAGGTCATCATTTCATACAGCCTAAAAATATATCATATAACCAAATGGACAAATAAATGTTCGAATACTAACCATGAAAAAAATGATCTATTATATGATCGACATAGACAAAACCCGTACTTATAACTATGTAATCAGCTACTATTTCATTTAAAAAATAATATATATAACTTTTTTTAATTTAAATTACCACTGTTATCAAAAACAAATCAATTAATGCTTAATATCAAAAGCGTTATAGGTCTATCAACTAATTTTTTATACAAAAACAAATCAATTAATTACTTACTACAACGATAGTGACGGATTTTATCTCCCTTGATAGTTTCCAATTATGTATGTAAATAATATATATCACTATTTAAATTTATTTTTTTAAATTTTAATCGCCATTGTTATCAAAAACAAACCTATTTTACTTTAATTTCAAAAGCGATACAAGCCTACCAACTAATTATTTTATAGAAACAAATCAGTTAATTATTTCCTAAAACGATATTAACGGATTTTATTTTCCTAAATGTAGTTTTCATTAATTTAGAAAAATAATATATATAAAATTTTTATTTATTTTTTATCGCCATTGTTATTAAAAACAGACTAATTAAACTGTACTATTTCAAAGGTGATATAAGCCTATCAACTAATCATATCATATTCAAAACAAATCAATTAATCGTAACGGATTTTATCTTCCTTGACTATAGTTTTCATTCTATGTACTTAAAAAAAAAGAATTGAAACAGTTTATAACGACTGACCTTGAACAAAATGGTGCAACGTTGTATTGAATATCTGTCTGAGAGCTTTTGACACGGAATAGTATGTTTTTATTGTCCATTGTTCCCACAGACAGCAACGAGAAAACGAAGGTATGTATTACTGAATGTGTACCATCCATTATGCATCGTAAAGTCGTTGTTTCTTACGGATTTTGTAGACAAAATTAATGGTCACATCTCTGTATTACAATTATACGAAACTACTAGAGATTTACATTGCTTTCTACTAAGAGAGACTAGGAATTAAGTTGGAGCGTTCTTTACTTTGTCAACAAATTTTCATTTGTCGAGACAAATGATACATTTTTTCATAGATTTTTTCAGAACTTCAAATTCGTAATAAAATGGCGGACCCTATATGTTAGATTTTTCCAGGAACTAAAGGCATAAGCACTACAGCTTAACTTAGTAATACGCCTGCGTAGATTGAACGAACCACTTATTATTCCTTGGGAACATACACGTTTCTATCACGCGAAGAATGTACCATATACGTGTCATGAATGTATAATCACGTAGTAATTAACACAAATCATATGCATGACGTGAACGTGAGAGTTAGGGAGGTGACACGCGTTTATTTAAAGTTTTACCTATTACCCCATCCCTATACTGTTAAACCTGAGTAAATGCGAACGGGGCAAGCGAAAGTAATCGTCAAATTTCATTATTTTAACCCTCTAAAATCACTAATTTCTCTTACTCTTATCCCACCTAAGTACGGTCGGCACAACATGTTTTCCTTTTCCACTCTCCCCTGTCATATGTAGACTTTTCACACAATCCATCCATTTCTTCTTCGGTCTTCTTTTAGTCATGTATCGTATATACTTTAATATACATTTAGTAAAAAGCTGTTATTTTGTTATTACAAACAGACACTACAATTTTATAGAAGTAACTTTTTTTGGGACGGTGTGAATTGTATATTAAGAAACGAAGAAAATATGTAACGTAAAAAAGAGATAGCTATAAATGTAAATTTAGGTTTTAGGCAGTGAGAGAATGAGATAGTAACTGTTTAATATACTCGAAATATATACCGAGAAAGAGAGAGAGAGATAGAAACGTTCAAATCTATAGCGCATTATTTTCCGCTGCACCGTAATGACTATCGCGCACTTTTCAAAAATATTCTGTTGTGTATTAGTAACATTGTTAATATATATTAAAATACTACAAAATAATGCCGAAAACTGATGTCTACCATCTCAATAGTGTATTCATCTTATTCTCTTAAAAATGAATTAGAATACTAAGTTTCATTTCTATCGTGTCTGAACTTTTTAATAGGTTTGCGCGTATGTTCAAACAGTGTCAGATTATTTTCGTCTGGTCATGACCGCTCTGTGGCTTCGATAATGATCTTGTGAATTGACATATCCCTCACTAAACTCCGAAGAATTTACTGATTTAACAATAGTAAAATTGGGAGGGTGTGCCGTGTAGAGCCAGGCCTGTGAGTTTTTTTTAGTGGCGGATGCGGGCGTCCCTAACGTTTATATTATTCTTAATAATTTATTGTCTATACTTATTGGAATATATCGAGTTGGTGAAATCTTTATTACAAGCACACAATTATCAAAATTATATTTTGTAAACAATTTCGATGCATACCATATGTGAAGGGAGTAACGACACCATGGCACCGTAGATGACATAAAAGAACGACAAACAAGACATATTTATTTCAATGACATTTTATTAATGAAATTATTGTCAGTAATAATTTCATAAGTGCCGAGGGAAATAAAATTATATAAATAAAGTGTCTATTAAATTTCTTTAATATCAATGATAATCTATCTATCAAATCTATATTAATTGAAAACCACAAATTTCAAATACAATCTTCTAAAACGAAGCATATATTCTAAAAGATAAATCTACCTAAAGCCGTGTCCATATCAAATAAAAAAGCGAGCGTGCACTTTTTTATCTCTGGCAACCAATCTTCTAATAAATTATTACTGCCATTATCGAGTAGGTAATGATGATATTACCAAGTTTCTTGCGATCAATAACAAGATGGTGACCGTCTTGTTAGAACTTTCCAGGGATTTTTTTGTGGCAATCAAGAATTCCACTTAGACTTTGCACAATAACCAAACTATACTACGTAAAATACCAACAAATTTTACAAAATATAGAGTCAAATGAGACAAGATTATACATATAATATAAAAACTCCTACATGAAATTCCAAGATCCCGACAAAACTCCCGAGCGTGCACTTTTACAGGCTATTTCATAAACTTTAGCACATAAACTTTTTGTTATTGTAAGTTTTTAGGATTCAAACCTTCTTGGGTAAAACAGGTAAAAGTCATTACATTTCCTATTAAATATTTCAAGTTTATATTCTAACTGTATACTTTGTTAGTTATATTTAGAAATAACAACAGGTTTTATGTTAATGTAAACCCAGAAAAGGGAGTTATATTTAATATTACTTATAATAAAAGTTGCTGTATTGACTAAGGATAATTTTAATGGCTGCTCAAAATCGCAAGCGAGTGGTCTGGTATTAATTAATTGCAGTAATCATTCTGAATATCATTAATACTCCTATGCAATAGTATAAATTTTGGCAAAGTTATCATTAATAATTTAATTCCAATTTAAAAATTCTAACAATAATACTGTTTTTATGGACGTGTATGTTTGACAGAATCTTTCTCAACGTAATTTTTTAGTTGTTTTTTTTAAATTATATTTTTAGCAACCAATCGTCTAATAGATTATTATAGCCATTGTCAAGTAGGTAATAAATGTGGCTCTCTTGTTAGAAATTTCCAAGGAGTTCATGTGGCTTCTCAGACTTCATGCTCCGTGGTATTGTTTTCTATTCATTTCACTTGTGCAGGATAACCGGACTATATTACGTAAAACACCACCAATATTACAAAATATACAGTCAAATAACAAGATTATGAATAAAATATAATATCCATTACGTGACAGAGTAGGATCCCGCGAAAAACTCTCATTGCTAGTGTTTCTGATCATACATTCTTCATTATTAATATGCCAAGACAAAGGTGGATTACAAATAATAACATATGATTTTCAAATGTCAAATTTCAGCAGCATAACCAGGGCCATCATGTATCTATACATATAATAATGTAAATCTAACGTGTTATTACTTTTTAGATTTTTGTAAAAAAAATTGTTGCAGGTATTTAGGAATAAGTAATAAAATACACTTCAATCATTTTTAGAAACGTCTGTCTGTCTGTTTGTTTAGACAGGCATCACTGCTAAAATACTGCATTCATAATAAAACCCCCTTAAGAAAATCATAAACATATCTTCGAGTAACATTTCGTCTTTGTTTCATTAAAATCGGCTTAGTCTATTAAAAGTTATTGTAATTTTAATGACGACGCGACATAAGTATCTACGAGAGAAAAATTTATGAACTGAATACATTCAAATGACTTTTTAATCACTATTTTTTTTACCACAAAGTTCCACGCGGGCGGAGTCGCGAGCATAGCTATTTTTAACAGAATTATTAAATTGGAAAATATATATATATATACTAGCGGACCGGGCGGACGTTGTCCTGCCTTGAAAACAAAAAAATCCTAAAAGTCGACCGCAGCGCCACCTACCGGGGGCAAAAGAGAAAAAAAAACAATCTCGGGACCAATAAAAAAAAAAAAAAAAATTACAAAAAAAACGGAGAGGTGAAGAGGGGGGGAAAAACAAAAAAAAAAAAAAAAAAAAAAAAAAAAAAAAAAAAGGGGGGGGGGGGGAGGTGCCAAAAAAAAAAAAAAAAATCAAAAAAGCGAAGGCAGGCCACCGGGGGGACAATATGAAAAAAAACCATAGAACCCCAAAAAAAAAAAAAAAAAAAATTCAAAAAAACGGGCCGGAGGAGGGGGGGAACAAAAAAAAAACGACACAAAAATATATATATGTATACACTATGTAGTGGTCTAAATAAATAAAACATACTATTTTGATATCATGTAGGCATTGTTCGAAGTTCAGACAATTGCACTGATCTTTAGGTATAATATTTTATTTGTATCTACACTGCGTGCACAGTTATATTTTACTATATAAGCAATATATATAAACTAGTGCGCAACTAACCACGAGCGATTAGAAAACAGCTCGCTATTAACTATTAGCTGCTGATTATTGTAACCATTTTCAATAATAAACCAGTAATCCTTTATATACCAACAAAAATAAATCATATTTCTCCCACACATTTGTAGCTCTTTGTTCAAGTATGGAACATTCTATGTATGACTGTACCATATAATAAAAATAATGAACAATAAATTTGTCGCAATATGATAGTTATCGATTTATGTCACTATTATGTTTCATATCATATGTGTTGCGTAGTATTTCGAGAAATTGAATCTGTTGAGCAATTCATTTCTTTTAATTAATATACTTAGTAGGTTTTAATTTATCAACAATAGCCCCTGCCCGCGACTTCGTCCGCGTAGTAATAGTTACTACTCGCCTAACGCTGACATACAGCAGAAGCTTATAAAAAGAAAAAATATCTCGATTTTGAAACATTTTTCATCTGTGCTCCGCTCCTATGGGCCTTAGCGTGATGATATACAGCCTATAACCATTGTCGATGAATGAGCTATATAACACTGAAAGAAGTATTCAAATCGGACCAGTAGTTCCTGAGATTACCCCCTACAACGCCACGACGTCACAAACTCACAAACTTTACCTCTTTATAATATTAGTATAGAAGTATAGATAGTATAGATGATATAACAGTGATAAGAAAAATAATAATAACTGCTATTTTCACTTTAGCAGTTATTTTATAATAACTAAATATCAAGAACTTGAAAACAGGGCGCTCGTGTAAGAGATCCGTTGACTAAATCATTTATTTTCATAAATATAGTAGGTTTTAACTAATGACCAGTGAAATAACATTGAGTGATAAATAAATCACTTCACTGTTATACAGTTATATTAAAGTAGCTGATAATCCGCTATATAGGGCTACAGGTCATTTTCATTGTATAAAATAGTTTTCTGCTTTTGAATGATCAGTTTTACCTTAATCACGTCCGCGTATTCACTATGTCGTAAGCCTAAGGTCACTTCTTAGATATCCGTGACCCGGTTACTAGAGGAGGTGAGCACAATAGCTCATGTAGTGGCCACTTCAAAGCCTTCCGGATTTCCATACGACGATGCACTTCTTACCTACATCGTACACGTTATACACGATAGGGTTGTCATAGTTGTAGTGTTGTGGATAATTTTAATACGCTAATCTTTGAACTGAATAGAATCGTGACAAATTACTTTGAGAAGAGAGTAAGTAATACCATGTATTAAAAAAATTTAATGAACATTTTTACCATTAACCATTAAATACCCTTACCATACCAATAACCATTAATATTAACCAGCTGTGAAATGTTTGCAAAAAAATACTGGTATCATGTGTTTGCATGTTAAAAATAATGTAAAAAATATGGATAACTTTAAGAAATATATTGACAGCCCTATGCTGAGCAATATTATTCAAATGACTGTTTTTAACCCATGACGTCATAGGAGTAATGTGTTTGGACTCTGCATCTATTTACTAAATAAAAAAACATGCAATGAGATCGTGTTTTCGGTGAACAAAAATCATCATCAACCTGTAAGACTGACTCACTGATTTAAGTTTACTCAGTGTGTTCCTTCACCGGTAACTCCGAATCAGTTGCAAGGCCCCCAAGCTACGTCCATAGACGTTATGTCCGAACTCGCAATCAGTTAAGAGCCTGTCCAGATGAGGCGTTTTATTCGCGAGTCGAGTCGCGCGTAGACACTCGCGTGTACCCGAGATACTAGAGCTGCATATATCCCGCCCAGATGGTGCGTCGCGTTTCCTAACTCGCGCGTAAAACGCGTGCAATGAGCGAGACTTTCGACTCGTGCGTAGTACGCGTGCCTCGAGATACTCAGGCCCCATTGCTGCGTCCAGTACTACGTGCGAGTTTGTGGCGAGTCAATAGTCGACAGTCGTCTATCCGTACAACGTATCCCAGCATATGCGACGTTTCCTAGGGTAGAAACGCGCGTAAAACGCGGTATCTGGACGGAATAAATTTTGAAGCGCGCGAGTGGACTCGCGCGTAAATCGCCTCATCTGGACAGGCTCTAAGTCATCATTACTTCAAAGTGTAAAGATAAATTGTAACTAGTTTCGTATTGTGTAACGCTTTTAGTGCGGACATCGAACCGTATTAAATAGAACTTAGTTTGATAATCCTTTGTTATTCATCCAGTATTATTTATATGAATTGTTGGGATGCGTCCGTCGTCGACTTATCGTTTTGTTTACATCGGACCCCCGCGCCGGGTTTATTTTCTTTAGACCATTACTAGGGTTGTCACTTGTATTTTATTATTATTGAAGTGAGAACTTGCGAATGAAAGTAAATCTTTACGCTCCGTTCGGTGCCGGTGAATCGGGTTTAGTCGGCTATACGCGACATCAAGCGCGCTCGGGTCGGTGACGCGCTGAATTTTAACATCTAAAGTCATTATAGGGTGGATTAATATGTGAGCGATGGTGAGCTCTGGAAACTAGGCCCCGTTCTGTGTATCCATTGAAAACTAATGTAACTTTCTATGTTTGTAAAAAAGTGTATGATGAAAAGATAAACCTGATCGAGTTTCTTGCCGGTTCTTCTCGATGCCTGGGTTGTTTGTCCGAACCGGTGGTAGTTTAACGTTCATAAGCGCCTTCTCAGGGCCTAGATTAAATTAAGTATTTTTGATTCAGACATTAAAACCCGCTTGACATGGTGCTTGAACTCACTACTCCACAGTCTCCACTCCAAATATCTCCACATATATTATAGAACGAACTGATTTTAACATAATTTATTTATTTTATTATTTTTAACAACCAATATACCTCATTTGTTCAAATAAACGGTGGCAACCCTAACCAGGACTACTCCACGTGCATGAATACACATACCCACGTTTACGGTATCTATAATTACTAAATAGCTACTATAGATATACTTAGGAGTACAGAAAAGGACATATCGTTCTTCCATCAAAAAGGTACTGTTACTCAAGAATAGGTCCAATCTACACAAACGTGGGCGAAGCCGCGAGCGAAAACTACTATAAGAAGGAAGGCGACGCGTCGCTAGTCTGCCGTAAGCGCAATATGGCCGGTCATGCTTACTAGCATGTCATGACGCGAAATTATAAATTTATCTCCTGCCAAAAAATCAAAAAAGTACCGCTCAACCCGCTTAAAGAAGTTTTCACTTCAGATAATTTTGGTACTAACTAGATCCAGGCTCTCTCAAGGCAGATAGATATATTTTCCTTTAAAGTGTAATTTTTTATATCTGTGTGAAATTTTAAATGGACTTATGTTATTATTTCTATATTTGTTATTTTGTTAGCTGTAAGATCACCTTTTATCTCAAATTAAAATAATAAAATAACGAGACAGATCGAAATCACAAACTACATTCTTAAAGATTATCGAGTACATTTTTTTAAATAAACACCAGTCTACGTACTGCATTAGCCACGCCCTTGTGATCGGATTATAATCTTGAAAAGACTCCTAAGATTGTTACCTGAAAATAATAGAAAAAAAAACATTATTGAATGTTGCATTGACAAAAAAAAAATCTTTAGTACACTTTAAAATCAAGTACTTCATAAGGTTACGTACAACAAAAAATGTTATTCTTTGTGGGGATTAGTCGCCAGTAATGTTATAATAAACTTGAATAAACTTCGATAACCATCGACGCGATGTTGAAAATACGACACAGATGTGAGAGACACTAAAAAAAATCGACAAAATGTTATAAATAATCTTTAGCTCTACACTATCATATTCATTGAAATCATTTGTGGTTCCGATCAAGAATGTTTAGAGATATGAAGCTGCGAGCATATTTTTGAGATTTAGAGATTATGTCGATCTGTTTAGAACGTAATTCTAAATAGTATTTTTATTAATTTTAACTTCGATAGTAGCCTAGAATAACCAAGTAGTTAAACGAAAGTATAATGCTATATAAAGAAAACACTAAAAATCTACTAATAGTTTGTACAGAGACGAGAATTTTAAAAATGAATATAAAAATTATTTAATTACACTTATAAAACTAGTGGCTACATAAATAATGAAAATAAACCGTAACTCAAACGTTAGTATAAATAAAAATAATAGCTTTTAATTTACAATACAATATCTAAGTAAATATGTGAGTCAATATTTTAACCACAATTATATTTTTTTACAAGAGACCGATTAAACCATACTTATTTTAAATAAATGAATAACGACCGACGACTGAAATAAATTACATATAGTGGTTACGTAATTTCGAGTACTAGACAAACACTATTTCACTAGTAATTATTAATAGATGTTATTTTATAGATATATCGTCTTCCTAAGATATTATGTCACTAATATATATAATTCCCTATTTGTGTACAAACTATTTACTTTAAAAAACATAAATTACTATTTCTCATACCAGATAAGAGTACCACGATAACCCTTTGAGGACTTCCTCACGATTTCCACACTCGTTAACATCTATGTTATTGATTTCAATTGAATAAAATGTTGTTTACATGAATCTTTATATTCTTATATCCACTTTTTATTCAAAGAGTGTGAAGAAACTGGTTCATATTCGTTATTAAATTACTGTACTGTGATCAGATAAGAAAACATGTATACAGTATCGCGGCACTTGTGGCCCACGAAAACGAATGATTTATACGTCAGTGTAATAGAAAGCGTTATAATAAATAATTAATCGAATATTTGCACGAAGCAATACTGTATCAACGAAGAAATAAAAAAATAGCTGATATATTAACATTAAACAGCTCATACATACATTATACATTTATAACCAAATATGAAATGTGTATAAGAATAATTAAAAAAAAAACAACAATACAAGTGGGATTATTAATAAAGGAAAATGAAAACCACAACTGCAAAACCTGTATCATTTATAACAGAAGTATTATATAAATATTACATCGTTCGTAAGATTAATGCGAATCTAACTATATTTCATATGTTGAAATCCAACACAACATTTAGGCTAAAGAGTGTATCAAAGAAATACAAATACGCACATACATACACTTTAAAACTATTATTGCCCATCTAACACAACGCTGAATTCGAATTCGTTAATCCTTTGTTCTAAAATAGTAGGAAGTTTCTACCATCTCTCTAATCTGCTACAAATGGAAGACAATTTTCAAAGTCCAGAATTAATATTTTAAAATTATAAACCGTAAACTGAGTATCGCTGGGTGATGAAATACCGAAATTCGACAACCCACGGAATCCTTAGTATGTGCCTTTTTGATTTTTTTGTATCGTTTACGAAAGCGGTGCGAGTCGTGGCTACACGGCTACAAAGTATTTGTTCAAACAGGAAGCCGGTGTTGACTGCCGGATCAATACCTGTCACTGAATGAAATATTTTCGACCTTTGTTTCCTTGAATGTGTAATATTTAGTCATGGTAAGAGATGTATTTAATACGTTAACAATTACTTTATATTATGTTATTGAAACAAATGCTTTGTTATAACCAGGATGATAAAGTTTGTAAGGTACGCTATGAAAAGAATTTTGTTTATTTTTTATATCTATAGTTTTTAATAGAAAATAACTTTAGAGAGGATAAAAATTCTACAAATATTACTAATAAGCGGGCCCGGCAGACGTTGTCCCGCCCTGATTAAAAATATATCCTTGACAAATTATTCTCGAAACGTTCTTCATGAATCACTTTATCCACTGGTGAAAACCGCATGAAAATCCTTTCAGTAGTTTTTGAATTTATCGCGAATAGACAGACGGACAGACGCGGTAGGGGACTTTATTTTATACTATGTAATGATGATTATATTTACTTATGAAGTAGTAATAATCAAAATTAATCTAAATTACCAATGAACATACAATAAATGATTCAACCAAATATATATAGATATATTACCGTATAGATATAGGTACCGTAGTAAAAATATTTTAGTAAAAGACCGCTACGATAAACGTGTCTCATAATTTTATAAAATTTATTTTATCTGTACGTCTCTATTTTACGTCTGGTATGTGGCAAAGTAATAATTATCTGTAACTCCCTTAATTTATTAATTTATATATCTTTAATTAACTTTCCAAAACGTTTATACGAGTAAAATTAATTTCAGATAGGTTAGCTTAGGTTAGTAACTCTTTTCAGCAAATAAGATTTTCCTAAACACAAGGACGATCCACTCCCGGGTAATTAGCTCTCCTAGAAGACAAACTAAATTATTATCTCTAAAAACACTACTTTAGAGTTCAATTACCTTTGTCCAGTATTGAATTGAAATTCTAAAAACTATTTGATTATTTTCGTTACGTTAATAACAGGTGACATTATGTCGACATTTAAATTGTCCACATAGTCGACCACCACGACTTTATTTACCTACTTCGTGGGAATTAACCCACTTCATTTATTAGTTCCAAGTTTTAATTTGCTAATTATCATGCGATAAACCTATTTAAGGTCTCAAAACGAAAGTAGAGATAAACTAAACTCGTTTATTTACGATTACTCCACACGAACACTGAAACCAACTGTTTATCGCTAATGGAGAAACTCTATGATAAACATTTTTAAAGTAATAACTGATAATAATAACTAATAAATAACTTCATAAAAAAATTACACTAATGTCAAAGTAATTTGAAAAAAAAAACCTTAAAAGAAATTTAATGATGATCAGTTACATTTTACTTCGAAGGATGCCATAAAGACTAAATATTTCGAAAGTAATTTACTGAACCACGAAGAACGAATGTTGACAATAATTCAAAAATAACACGTTACGAGAACTGTACGTACGGTTTTTGATTAAAACCTTCATACACGTCCGGTGTGCGCATGCGCACCCTAATAGCACGGCTTCATTATACAAAGATTTATAGTAGGGCACATTGACTCAAATTGTGTTTTTTTTTTCATTTTGTCAGTTGTCGTTATTATAAATGCACAAAGAAATTAGTGATTTTCAAAACTACACAACCATGAACAATTTGTTGTTAACCCATTTGAATATTCAGCATCTCTTACTTTTACAGTAACATTAAAAATTTTAGCATTCGCATTAGCATTCGACTGGATTTTACATTGCTTATATAAGTCAATATCTGTTATAAATCAGAATATAAAAAATGGTACGATGAAGGGACCCCCGTCAGGAATGAGGTGCCTGGCTTTTTTTTTCTACGATTTTTTCAATGCAAATAACCTAAAGTAAGTTCTCTTTACTAGAATTTCGAATTCATACACGTACACTCATATATAATAATAGCCGAGCCCGCGACTAAGTCCGCGTGGAGTAAATGTAAAAAAAAAATACAATAACTTTTGATAGAGTGGACCGATTTTCATGAAACAAAGATTAAATGTTACTCGAGAATAATTTATGATTTTCTTGGCAAGGTTTTATCGTGAACGCAGTACTTTAATAGTGATGCATGTTCAAATAAACAGACAGACATTTCTAAGCATGATTGAAATGTATTTTATTATTTATTCCTAGACACCTGCAACAATTTTTTTCACAAAAATAATAAAAGTACAGATAGATACATTAGATTTACATTCTTATTATATTGTAGATGCAAGCCACGTTAAGGAACTTCGTCCTAAATATTTTTTGCTACGTCTTTATTAGCGCGAGAGATAGCGTACCGTACATTTGTATTATAACGTGACGCTATCTTTAGTCGTCTGTGGTACGGATCTATAGATGTAAACAAAGGTAGTCAGCGACTGCGGTCAATATCCCAACGCAAATAGACGCGCGGGCTCGTTCCACGCACCGAAGACGCTCAAAGGGTTAGGTCGTGGAATTTTTGGGTCAATTACACTCGATAACCGAGAATGTTCTGTCGTTCTAACGCTTGCGTTTGATCATAATTTTTGTTAACAGATCCGTGAATCGTGTCAACTCGGTTTAGAATAATCCTCTGCTGTTGTAATCTGATACTGATTCATCGACGTAATTCTGTAAATTATTTATTAATTATCCATATGAATATCTCTTAGAGTTACGATTATTACACTAAGAAGAGAGAACACACTGACTTGGAGACGGTTTAAAAATTAAAGAAGCCGCATAGATCGCGGTTACTTGAACTGCTGGCGATCCACTTCAATATTGTTAGATTAGGGTCTATCGACTCTGAAAGGCTACAAGTATGTGTGATGCCGGATTGTCGTCTACGTAGGTTTAGGTAACTCCCGCTAAAAACTATACAAGATGAGGGATCTGATGACATCTGTGTATGAAGTAATATAGTTTTTATAAAACTTCAATACTTTCTGTAAAATATAATATTTTTTATAGCTTCTCTAATATCTTGAACAAATAATATGATTACACGAAATAATATTCATAATTTAATGAAAATGAATGGAAGAAAGAATATAAATGTTTAATTTTTATAACAAATAAAAGTTTCACATGTGTAAACAGTTTGTGGTCATCATCATCATGTGAAAGACACTCGTAGTCACGATACGAACAACTAATATTAATTTTATTATCACATTTATTGTTAAAATGCAAAACGAAATAGCAAATTTGTTAACAACAGAATAACTGACAACAGTTTATAACAACGACCACTCTAAAGTAACAGTAATTCATTATTGACATATAGACGTTATTGATTTGGCAAAATATTTGTATAAGAAATGTTCCAGTTAACGATTTATTAAGCAAATGATTTACGACGAAAGACAATTGAACTTTGTTTAATTTATACTTGCCCTTCAGTTGTCTAAAAGCTTGATGAGATTATGTCTAACTTCGCAATGGAGTCGAGTTACAAACCGCAGCGATCGCGTTACTACCGCACACACCTAGCAGCTAATGCGTTTGACGCGTCCCTATTTCGTTGGCTAATGAAGGTGAAAATTATCACTAAACAACTTTAAGACCTCCTACTTACATAAAGTAAAAAAATCCATGTGAAGCCAGTTTTTATGCGCTTTGAGTGGTATTTGAAAGGAGAAATTACGCGTCAACGACATGCTGGAAAGCTTTTTTTTTTTTCGAACTGACTACGCTATTGACCTAGCAAGGTCTTAACTTTTATAACGTACTCTGTGGTCTTAACAGCTTCACCGAGCAGCTAATGCGTTTGACGCGTCCCTATTTCGTTGGCTAATGAAGGTGAAAATTATCACTAAACAACTTTAAGACCTCCTACTTACATAAAGTAAAAAAATCCATGTGAAGCCAGTTTTTATGCGCTTTGAGTGGTATTTGAAAGGAGAAATTACGCGTCAACGACATGCTGGAAAGCTTTTTTTTTTTTCGAACTGACTACGCTATTGACCTAGCAAGGTCTTAACTTTTATAACGTACTCTGTGGTCTTAACAGCTTCACCGGACTACAAGCTGGAAAGCGTGATCGACAGAATTGCGCTGTCTTCAGACTAGAGACGCGTAGTAGAGCGGCCTGTGTACATGTAATATTGATATTTTGTATTGAACTTGTGCAGTCTATCATATATTTGATTAATTAATAAATTGTATAAAAATGTAACATTAATTATTATTCGGAGTGCCAATAGATGTGAAAACCAGAAAAATGATAATAATATCAATTTACACATTATTAAATTGAAATAATTTAGACTATAACTAACATAAAAATGTGTGCGTGTACTTATGTACACGCTTTAGAAGTTATACTTCTTTAGCGTAACAAGATAAAAATCTTTTCACAAAATGTATCTTTCGCCTTATTCTACGTTTGTAGAAAAAACGAAGCTAACAATAGAAAAAAAGGTATTTAATAAATTGAAAGTTTTAATACAAACAATAAATACAACGAAACAAAATGTTGACTATAGCTAACTTCAGGGTGTCGGTTTTTCGTGACGGTGTGCGCGCGCTTCGTAAAAATTTACTTTCATAATTTTTCCCTAACGCACCAAAAGAAGTATAACTTAAAAAATCAAAAGAGAACACAGTTTAAATTCCATTGTTTTGAGTTTTCGATTCTGTCGGCAATCCTTATGACTGCCTCGACTTTTTTCTGAGACTTGAGAATCGGTGCCCCTCATTGATTTAGAATATTACGTACTTGACTACATGATCATTTAACATCACTTTAGTGACACAAGTACTAATGTATGGTTCACTAACGTATAAACGTATGTATAACATAGGTAGTTTCGCGATACAGTATCCAAGGCAACAGCCCAAGCCGAAATTCGGCCACTCTAGCACACTTGGGCTTGTCACCTAGCGGCGAAGTGCTTTAAGCGCTCGCCTCAGTAGTCCAGTGAAGCTGTAAAGACAGTTCGAAAAAAAAAGTAGTATCAGATGTGACCATTGCCAATGATTTAGATTTCGCAATTTGTAAATTTAAATTACATTACATTAGTTTGGTTTTCACATGTATTGACACTCCGAGCAATACATTATATTAATAAGATACATTTTTATATATATTGTGTGCTGCACATTACATGCACACAGGCCGCTATACCACGTGTCGTTAATTTGACGCAAGCTTTACGAGCATGTCGAGGTCACCAGTGACACGAACCTATAAGTTTCGTTTGTAGGTGGTAGAGCCACGCTGAAGCTATTTCTGGCTAGTACCGCCTTCTCACCGAAAACCGACGTGAAGTAACTATGCTTGCATCGTTGCGTTTCGATCGGTCAGTGAGAGCGCCGGATACCCAACTCCTCTCCCCCTTCCCACTTCCCCACGCCCCCTTCTCCCAAACACAGGCCGGCAAAGCACTTGCGACTCCTCTGGTGTTGCAAGTGTTTATGGACGGTGGTGATCACTTAACATCAGGTGACCCACGTGTTCCTTTGCCTCCTATGAATTCAAAAAAAAAGTTTTTGTCAAATATTTTTTTAAATCGCTAAACGCAGCTAAATAAGTTTTCCCTACAAGAATATTGTTTGGATACAATCGGAACATATCGTAACAGCCCTAACGCAAAGTGTATTTGCATATAACGATGCAACAACACGGTACCGAGACAACGGGACTAAAACAACGATAAGATAGTGTTACATCAGTGCAGCCACACGAGAGTATGTAAACATGCGGTTCTTTTTGTTCATACTCCGACAGACAAACGTAAAATAATCGAGAGACCGCCCTGTCCTCGTTTGAAATCTTAGCGGGCATGTCATATTACCACACATATTGTCACGCTGATTGTATTTTCTAGGAATATATGCAACGGTTTAGGGTTACGTCTCATTACATGTAAGACCTCACCTGCACACGGTATATTCAATTCGCAAACGAATTAAAGAGGATACAAGATTAGTATAGAAAATTTTCCTTCGATAGGTCATCAGAAATTCTACCGTGCCTGTATTGATATTCTAACCTTTACTAATATTATAATTATATTTAATTATATAGTTTGTTTGCTTGAACTCGCTAATCTCAGGAACTACTGGTCCGATTTGAAAAATTATTTCAGTGTTAGATAGTTTATTTATCGAGGAAGGCTATATGTCATCACGCTAAGACCAATAGGAGCGGAGCACCAATGAAGAATGATTCAAAATCGTATTTCTTTCTTTTGAGAGCTTCCGCTGCGTGTTTCGTTGTGTGTTGCGTTAGCCCACAGTAACTACTCCGCGCGGACGAAATCGCGGGCAGAAGCTAGTCTTCTATATATAAACAGGTATTAGAGCATTTTCTTCATCTAATTTTAAACCGATTTTCTATTTATATATACTATATTTATTTAGACAATGACGAGGTTTATGTTGTTATTATCGATAAGAAAATTATAAAAAATAAGTTTTTTTTTGCTTGAATATCGAAACTTGAAAAAATAATAAACTATGATTGAATTTCACTACCACAGGCCGACCAATAGTAATTATATATACTCAATGCATAAATACCTCGCAATAGGACTTCATTTGGACAAATATTTTATTCAGATTTCCAATATACAACGTTGTCATATCTTCAGCAATGTATTGAAAACAAAACTGTGACGTCATATATCAGTAAGTAATATTTATTCGTGCTGTGTAAATATATGAATGAGGAACGAACACATTTCAATACTCATTTTTATGAAGATATTTCTATGAAGTCAAAAACTAATTTACACTAAGGCGGGATTTACATTTTGGCGGGATCTCAGTCTGTCATGTAGTGGATTTTATATTTGATTCGTAATCTTGTGTTATTGGACTCTATATTTTGTAATAGTTACGTAATATAGTTCGGTTATTGTGCACAAGTGGATAGAAAATAATACCGCCGAGTAGGGATTCTGAGATGCCACATAAACTCCCTGGAAAGTTCTAGCAAAGGATGGCTCTCTTGTTAGAACATTGAAATGAGCTCAAAACACTTGTAATATTATTACCTACTCGACAATGGCAGTAACAACCCAGATTGGTTGACAAAAATAAAAAAAAACTTAAATAAATTAAAAAGTAACAATATACACTGTGTTTATACACAGGTGTTGTTGAAATTTAAAGTTCTATATATGTATATTTTATCTGTGGCCGTAGGGTTTTTAGACATATATCGGAAATACCTTTACATTGTCACAAAACACTGTGGGCACAGTCTTTTTACTTCGAATTCCTTGTTGAATACAAGCATAATTGTCCACAGATGTAACGTCGGTAGGTAGGGCGTTGAACAAAAGGCCGTACGGCCGGCATTGTGAACTGCACTCAGCCTCGCATCTGTACCGACGCGGCTGTGACGTGGAATTTAGAGACACTTGTTTCTACAGAATTAGAATATTGTTTGTTCATTTGTTTCCATTTGTCATTATAGTTCCCGATGCCGTATTCTTGTGTTATAGATATTGTATAACATTTGTTTTAGACAGTGCAGACGGCGGAAGAGTGTGGTGAGGGAATTCAGGAATTTCCTTCCAAACACCGGCTCGTAGACTTGTTCACACCGCTTGCCTCTAGTAGGCAATGTAGAGATTCGTCTGGGGCATTAAAGAATGTGGACGGTATTTTATGTAGGTATTACTGAAGCTATTACTGGTTTCAGTGTGAATGGGTCGGTTCGCCCGGGGTAGTACCACCCTATCACAGAAAACCGACGTGAAGTAACAATGCTTGCATTGTTGCGTTTCGTTTGGTCAGTGGTAGCGCCGGATACCCACCTCCTATCCCCTTCCCCGATCTCCCCCTCGCCATCCCTCACTTTCCCACTTCCCTCTCCACCAAACACAGGCTCGCAACGCACTTAGGTCTCCCCTGGTGTCGAAAGTGTCTATGGACGGTGGTGATCACTTAACATCAGGTGACCCACATGTTCGTTTGCCTCCTATAATATAAAAAAAAAATCTGTCAGAAAATGGATAAAAATTTGAAAATCCTGATTTGAAAATCTGTCACCAACTTACAGGTGTGTTCCAGCAGTGCACTCGTGAGCCAGATCTACTTTAGGTTTAGAATTATACCGTCTTAAGTCACATCATTTAATATAAGATGAGATTGTGGTGAAAAGGTCAAAATGTATCAAAATCTTATCCGAAAAACAAATCCGAAATGACATTTACGCGATAATGACGTCTTGTAATTTCTCGGATACTTAAATAATTAAGTCGAGAGTTTTTGGCGATTTTAGTTTTAGTCTTGTGTTATTTGATTCTATATTTTGTGATATCGGTGGCATTTTACGTAATATAGTTTGTGTGCACAAGTGAGGTGGATGGAAAATAATACTACGGAGTATGAATTCTTAGATGCCACAAAAACTCCTTAGAAATTCTATCAAGGAGGCCACCATCTTGTTAGACTATAGAAATTATCACAAATAACTTGTAATATTATTATTATCTACTCGAAGTCGGTACTCCTGATCTTTGTTCTGTATAGAATCGTACAGACAATATAAAAATACGTTTTACCGATAATCGAACAGTGTAAAGATAGATAATAATAACTAATATTGCCTTCACAGGATGTTACGAGTGATTCGATCGCGAAACCGTAGCTATTTCTATGACATGAGTAATCTGACAGCGGATACACGATCGTAACATTAGCAGAATATTATATTATGTATAATAAACATAATGCGCTATATAAAGACGGATGTCGCAATGACGATATAACTCGCCATTGTCCGAGGTACAGTCATCTGCCACTTTTATGGAGACTTAATATCAGGTCTCTATGAAGCAAGTAATTACAATAGTACAATTATAAAAATGAAAACAAGGCACAAATATACGTATCAACCACACATCACATGTTTTTTTTTTAATTATAAAGTAGCATAGAGGCATAGAGTAATTAAGACAGAAATAAGTTAAAATATAACATAAAAAAACTGTAACCAACAAATAATAATTTTACAACATTTATTCAGTGATGGACACCACATAATCTTTATTTTTAAAAGCAATTCCCGATATTTAAGGTTTACTGCCATTATAAAGTGAGAAATTACTTTGTGTTATAAAAGGAATCTTTCAAAACATCAGTGTTTTAACAAAATTGTGGCCGCCTTATTTTTGTAATACGTAACAATTAATGTCTCATGTTATTATTCGTAATCTAATTATCTTCTTTAATAAACTCTACTACGTCAGTTAGAATTTAGAAATAACGCACGTTGTTAAGTAAAAAAAAATGTGTGCGTGTACTAGTGTACACACGTAAGAAGTGAAACTTGTTTAAGGCCTTATTTTTCGCAAAATGATCTATATGCAACTTTCCAGAAATTGGTAAAAAAAAAAAAAATAAATAAAAAAAAAAAAAAAAAACCCTTTCTTTCTTTATGGCAAACAATTTCATTAATATATTAAAAAATAAAGTTAAATTAGATAAAGTTTAAACAAAGGGATTTTATTATCATAGACATGAATACAAACAAGATGGCGCGTAACGAAAAAATGTGACGGTAAATTTTTAACAACGCCGATAAAGAAGTTTCACTTCAAAAACACCCTATGACAGTTCAAATTCCCGCTAATAATATTCCTAACCTCGAAATAATTTTAAATATAAAAAAGATCAAAGGATTTTCGTTTTGGCAAAATTTGTAGTATTCTTTATGCATTGCTTAATACATGAATATTTATTTTATGTATTACAGTTATTTGTAGAACTAACATCATTACTATATTTTAAGGCTGGATTACGCACACGATTTTCAAACGGACATTTCTATTAACAACTCTTACTCTATGAGAACATAAAAAACCTACAAAATAAAAATCGATATGATCGCGTTCTAGATTTTAACCAACAGCATATTTTTTTTGTTTAATTATTAAGACCACTGGAAATACACCCATAATGCCTAACTTCGTTCTAATTTCCCAATCTGTAAACATCTTTAAGAGAAGTTCTTGTGGCAACTTAAATTGCATGTTTCTAGTTATTGTCCATTTATCTTACGCAAAATGATACCAATATTACATACTTAACCGTCAAATAGCGTAAATAATAAAAATATAAATAACAACATGACAGACCAGGATGCCGCCAAAAACTCCGTCTATAAGTGTTGCCAATTTTAGAATTCCGTTTCGACGGAAGTAAATCGATAATGTACAAAAATGAAATTTTAAACTTCTTTGAAATGACGTTTAGAAGAATTTACCGCGTTGTTTATATATATCAATATCAAAACGCGGCGACTATCTTTAGAACAAGAGATACGGTATTTCAGTTACTACGAAGTAATCCGCAACGTACGCATTATCGTTTTTATCTTATCGCGTTATGAATTAGGTACGCTCGTAGTATTAGTGTATAGCTATATATACTGTGTGTGATATACACACGTCTACAATGAATTAAACTTATAATGTACTAGCTTTTACCCGGGACTTCGTGGAATAGTTACTTTGGGCTAATGCTAACTTAACTCGCGTTTTCGTTTACGTAGAAGGTATTTTTTTTTTGTTTTTTAATGTAATATGGCAAAATCACTGCACGATGACCGATGGTAAGTACACTACAATCCAAAAACAATGGCGACAACCGAGAGAGAAACTATCCATCGCCGGTCACCACTGTCATGCCGGCCTGCGAAAAGCTGGATATGCTCAGGCTGATCCCGAAACGCGACCCGCAGAAGTGAATCACTATGGCGGGCTTTTTCGGGCATAAATCTATAGAATAAATAGCAATTAATTGTCAATTTGGTATCAACGAAAGAAATAAAGAAAAAGCGAATTAATATGGACATTACCTAACAACTTTTACACTATCATACTTGATCTGCGTTATTTAGTTTCTTAATAATACCAGTTTACTTACAGAGGAAATAAAATAATAATTAGAAAGCCAAAATAATATATACTTTGATCACATAATTTATTTCTGGAAGTTTTTGTCCGTATACACAGAGTACATTATATAAATCCATATACGCCCTCTCATAATGCTTATAAAAGACGTAGTTTCTCAAAAGTTCAATGACATTATTTTAAATTAAGATATCGTGATTTTTTTTAAAGATAAGGACTTGTTAAACTGTCGTTTAAGAAATAATACTCATAAATATATGGAAATCCAGTAGTTTTTCTATGATGCGCGCATAACGCTAGATTTGTATCATTTTATTTATATAGATAAGACTACCGTTTAAAACTGGTAGGTATGTTATTGTTATCAGATTTAGTTATTGTGGTATTAAATTAAAATTCAAAATCATATGAAAAAGATCTAGATCCACTTTTAATATTTTCAGGTGATAATACATTGACATATAAAAACCTAAGACGTAATCTAGAATAAAAGTAGCGCTCAAAACCGGCCGCAAAAACTCCTCAATATACATACGTGGTTATAGTTATGCGATAAACTTATGATTTTGCAAATTCAACCTTACCTGAATAATTTAAATTATGCACTCATTTTTGTGTGCTGTCTGTTAGACGTTAAGTGTGCATCTTGGGTTTTTTTATGTCATGTGACAACAGTAGTAATCGTTAAACGTCCTTTTATAAACGGAATAACCTGAATTAGGACTTTTGAAGATCTTATGATAATAATACGTTCAGTCAACAAATACGTTTCGTTTTGTAGCAAGGCTCGTATGAACAGTTGACAATTGGCAACTAGAAAGGATCAACAAGATTGTCTTGAATGTGTCTCTACATTTGTAAAATTGGAATTTTATTTTATCTTTGACTGGAAGTGATAAAAATCTAGTAGTAAATTATAATATTACACTATAAAAAAGATTATACATAAAAACTACATTCATATATTTAATAATCTCTGATTAGAATAAAAATTGTGATAATCGCTACGATATACGTTGGCGAAACAAGTTCTAGTAACATATTGAGGTAGTTTCGGGAAATTGTTCGTAAACATCGCCCACACGCTCCGTCGAGACATGATACTAAGAAAGATTTCGTATATCATCATTATATTTCCAATAGGGATGGGACATATTTCATTTTTAAGGTTATTGCAAAAAAAATAGGAAAGAAATTAAATTCATATCGATACTAAGAATTTATAGAACGAAAGTTCAAATGAGATAAAAAAAACAACTTTTCTCGCAAAGATATAACACAATTATTTTTGATTATATAATATTATAATTTGACGGATTAATCACTTTATTAGTAGTTCACTCACCATACAATTCATATATCGTAAAAAGGTAATGTGCACAGATAAAACAAAACATAGATAATAATAAATCTACATGTTCACAGATAAATCTTGTTTTTGAACAAATATATCCCAAATCTCGTCGCTTTAAAACTGAGTTAATACCAAGAAAACCGAATAAAGTGGTTAACAGACTTCAAAATTTTTACTTTCCCATTCCTGTTTATTTTTACTGCGTAATACACTTTTCTGTAATGGATTCCGTGAAATAGTCACCGGCGTACCATGAATCAATTACATTTTTTCAATCGTCAATATAATCCCAGTGTTACAAACGAATGTTATTTCAAAATCTTATTTCGATTTACATTGTGTATCAATTGTTATCATTTATTTAAGTGTTCCGTAGGTTTTAAAGTTTCGGAACTGCTACCGAAACACTACATATGAGATCTAATATATATAGATCATACTATATCCAGTATTAGACGATTAAAAATGGTTAAAGTACATATGAAAAGTGTCAAAATAGATAGCATTAAATAATTTGTATTAAACTATTACTGTATATTGTAAATAAATAAATGTTAGTTTATATTTATTTCAAAATCAACATACAATTAAAAGTATTAGTTATATATCAATAATTAATAAGTTATGTCAATAAATTTGATACTGAATGTAAAAAACATTTTGTTAAGGCAGTGTCTTTGACATTCGTTTTCGATAATTTAATATAATTTTTGAAGTGGAAATTAGCATTTATCATTAATTATAATTTGCTCAAATGTTTACAGGCTAAAAAGCTTTGGTAATTGTTTAAAATGATCTTAAATTCTCTTTAAATATACGCCTGAATACTGCTCGCAACGGAGTTTATTTGGACGATTTTATTAACTAACTGAATAGGTTCAGTCACCGATAAACCTTATTTTCGAGGTTCTATAATCGCAAATAATATTAAAATTGAACAATGCAATAACCGATGACAACGAGCTTAACATATGAATATATAAAATTCAGTCTTTAATAAATATAAAAATTAATAATTTTCAAATATAATATATAATATTAGTTTATCAATAAAACGTCGATATATATTGGCCATCCCTAAACCCGAATAAATCTTATACAGCAAGAATGGCGGCGTCAAATTACGTGTTTTTTTTATTATTGTACGTGTGAATGAATTCAGGAAACAACCATTCACCTATCTTAATGCACATCATAATCAGATTAACGCGTTACTGGCAACACTAAATCATAGGAGATAAAAGATATTTCGAATGTCTTGTTTAACACGTGTCTAACATCATACCACAATTATTCATCTCGATCCGTAATACTCCTTTTATCTTGACTAATGTTTAAAGATTTCTTATTGATGTACGAATTTTTTTAACAAGATATGTTATTTATTTTGGAATCCATCGTATGCACGTAGGTTTCCTTCGCATAACTTGTTTTTGTGGTTTTTTTTTGGCCACCAATCTCCTAGATTATTACTGCCATTATCGAGTAGGTAATAAATATTACAAGTGTCTTGTGAAAATATTCTAACAAGAAGGTGGCTCCCTTGTTAAAACTTTCCCAAGAGTTTTTGTGGCATCTGAAAATTCATGCTCTGTGGTATTATAGAGTAAAATAACACAAGATTATGAATAAAATATAGAATCTATATGACAGACTAAGATCCCGCCAAAATTCCCTTTTGTTTGTGGTTAATTTGACTATAGAACTTACTAGGGCCCCGTAAATGTCTGTGTACAATACAACGGATCATACTATGACCGTAACCGGATAGAACCATGCAAAAATGGCATATGTAAAATGACGTACACTAGATCGTTACGTTACCAAACAATACCGTATCGTTCCATGACTAGTTCCCGATAACTATACGTTGATTCGTTCCATTGAGTATTATACTTTCCAGTTTGTTATTTGCATTACATATGCTTTTTCACTTTTTCAAAGTGATAAGGAATAGTGTTTTACGGGCGAATTAACACCGGTCAAAAATACATTAAAAATGATTCTATTAATGTGTAAGAGATTATTATGTTTGTTACCCTTTAACGCTAAAATTACTGAATCGATTTCGACAAAACTTGTAGTAATATAGCTGTATATTAGAATAACATAGGTAATCTATACTAATATTATTAAGTTGAAGAGTTTCGTTTGCTTGAACGCGCTAATCTCAGAAACTACTGGTCCGATATAAAAAATATTTCAGTGTTAGATAGCCCATTTATCGAGGAACGTTATATATCATCACGCTAAGACCAATAGGAGATGAACACCAATGAAGAATGTTTCAAAATCGGGATTAACGTACGTATTATTTAAAATCTTTTCACCTTCTATGTAAACGAAGTCGCGAGTTAAAGTTAGCTTTAACCGAAAGTAACTATTCCAAGCGGACGAAGTCGCGGGTAGAAGCTAGTTCAGAAAAAAATGTACGAGGTAATTATTATGCTTTGCTTTGCAATAGGTGCAAGTCAGTAATAACAACGTTTTATCTAGATCCAGTAAAGACGTTGACCTTACCACTTTGAACATAAATAGGAGTGACCACTTAACAACAAGTGACCTGTATACCTGTGTGTTATTTTATCTTAAATAAAAGGTTTAAATACCTTCAAACATCAAAAGGAAATGTAACGCGTGGGCAGAGAAAGGTATATGCTCTGTGTTATATGTTATTATTTGAAGTACGTACGTTGTTTTCTTAGAAGTGGCCTGCAATACGTATAAAGATAATATATATATATGTCTCTGTGTTGTTTAAACAACTCATCGCACTTGGAAGTGACTGACCGATCGAAAATAGCTTCTCTATCTAGGTCGGGTAACAGATATGAGCTAGACTTTGAGATACAAATGGCTCTGTAGCTATAGGTATGCTTGCATTAGAACAGCCCGAAATCAATTCTAACGAGCATTCTTACTAGCTTTTTTTATTTAGTAGTAAATAAGAGTACGGTCTGGTGGTAGATGCTGATTTCACGGTGATAGAGCGTTTTCTAAGTCCGTCTAGCTATGCTACCACTCTCAGGTTAAACCCACAAGACACCTGTTGATGTGTTCCGACAGTTACACTTAAGAGCCAATTACCCTCTAATTTTAAGGTATTTATCATCTTAGATCACATTGCCATTTAAAATTTAGTAATCAAACATTAGAACTATAAAATGTAAAAAAAAATGATGTTAAGTATACAGCCTATAGATGCTTGCAACACCAGAAACATCATATGCGCTGTGCCGAGACTTTAATAACCTATTCACTCAGCTCTCAAAGAACCCTATACTATATTCCTATGGGAATACCTCAGTAATAAGCAAATTCCTCTCAAGGAACGTTGGTGGACGGAAACTCACTTGAAACTGGTCTATTCCTCACTACTTTCCCTCTAAGATGTTCGAACGCTCAATTAAGCTAGTTCGTACTGACTTTAAGACCCTTAGAGGAAAATATAGAGCAAGTATAGTAGAGTAAGTCTAGCCAGAATCATTAGCGAAAAGAACTTTATTATGAATGCGTAAGGTTGTGATAAAGGAATGAAAATCCGTCATTCTTGAACTTGTATATCTATGAACGTTGGTAAGTAGTAATTCATTTAAAAAATAAAAGAGGCGTGTTCCATAGTTTATTCTATTTTTTTAATAGGTTTGACTACAATCTAGAGAGGACTGGCTCTCAAGTGCAACTGCCGGAACACACCAAGAGATGTTTGGCGAAAAATTTCCAATTTGAGGGTGGTAGTTAGCCAGGCGGACTTAGGAAAAACAGTACGACCATGTACGGTTTCATCAAGATGTTGTCCTTCACAGACGTTTCGACTCAGTTGCAAGGGTACGAACCTACGTATCGACGCTGTGTC
Organism: Antheraea yamamai; assembly: GCA_036509395.1. NCBI lineage: Eukaryota > Metazoa > Arthropoda > Insecta > Lepidoptera > Saturniidae > Antheraea > Antheraea yamamai. The sequence goes on from AP028438.1 coordinate 19,569,058, forward strand.
CAAATACTTTAACAACTAAGCCATCATCGCTTCCATATAAATATATAGTCCTTTGTAAATATACAAACGGATGAGGTGACTGTCATTATAACTGTCTCTTAGACTATCTGACATGAAGCGTCGCATCGGCGCCAATCAACACCCACGGTATAGCGCTATCATTGTAATTAATTATAATAATTATTGTTATTACCATACCAATGTATACTGTATGTCACCACAAATAAAATACCTTGAATTATGAACCGGTAGTATCGAAGAGTCATTTAAAAAACAACCTTAACAACTTGAAATAGAGATTCAATTCTGTATTCTGTATGTCAACTAAGGTCACTATGGAGGTTTGATACATATCGAGATGATATAGAGAAAGGATTAAATTTTGTAACTACTAGCCGATTTGTTACCGGTAAATAATTCTTTAACAATTTTTTTAATAAAGCACGACAAAGTGAGTCCTCTGTACCTGATGGTGTAACCACAATCTATATAAATTAAAAACAACTGCTAAATACCTATATATATATATACCTATATTAGCGCAATTCATTTTTTGTGGTGTTTATAATTGTTTGGACAAGATATGTACGAAAAAATTGGTTGTCTGTAAAATCGGTTTACGGACGATAATTTTACGTGATAACGTCGTAACAAAACGTTGATAGAAATTTGCATACTTTTATGAATTGAATTATTCTATAGTGTCTATATATAGATAGTGTCACAAGCCGAACGCTTAGGCCGATCGCGCCTCACTATCGCTTGTTCCGCGCTCTCGCTTGCACGCTCGGCTCAAGCGGAACGTGACAATGAGTAATGCTTTGCAGTGCGTGCAGCCGGCGTTCATCGATTAATAAGACAATATCACAAATTTTTTTTTTAAAGATCCTACAGAAAAGTGAAAGAATTGGATAAAAAAATCTCCCTATAAAAAGTGAGTAGAGATAGTTAGAAAGAAGTGTAGAGATACACAAGATCACCGCTGTCATGCCAGCCTCCTAACTTTTGGCAACTGTATATTACAGGCTGATACGAAAACGCGACAAACTAAAAGAGAGTCACAGTGACTGATTAGTTGACAAGCGCTCATCCAAACGATTATTCAATATGTTAAAAATTAAACGCGACTGTAACCGTAAGTCGTGACTAGTCTATAATATGTCCAAACCTACTAACATCGAACCAAATACCACATAAACCCACAAATGTACGCATAATTTTTTACACTTTATCTCGTAATAATTAATTATAATCATTTAGATAATAAAAATTCGCAAATGGCTAATTATGCATAATTATATTAATGTAGCTTTTTTTCAATGAAATATACCATTATTTATTACACAAGATGTAGAAATATATATTTTTTCGTAACACGAAAGAAACTGCGTAGAAATATAGAAGCTATTTTATTGGATTTAATTTAATATTTTTTTACATCACGTTTAAATATGTGACAACCTTAAAAAATTAACAGGGACCGGAAAACGATAATAAGGACTATAATTATTTTAGCGTTAACTACAATCTAAACTGATGTTGAATATGGTCTAAGAACACACTACACTCTGGACTGGCTCTTAACAGCAAATGCTGGAATTTCCGTATAGGTGCATCGCGAAAGATTTTCAAGCTAACTCAACAGGTATTATAAATACGTCTACTATCAAGCTATGTTCTCAACACAATGTTTTTAATCACGAAAAAGTCTGACACTTCTGTCAATTGTCCACTGACTTTTGTATAAACATAATTGGCAATTATATGACTGGGTGTTAGATATATATGTGTATCTGCGTACATTTTTTAGGTTATATTTTTGGCAACCAATTTTCTTGATTCTTACTACCATTGTCGAGTAGGTAAGAATATACAAGTGTCGTGTGATCATTTCAATGTTCTAACAAGGTGATGGCTCCCTTGGTAGACCTTGTTCCATGGAGTTGTGGCATATCAGAATTCATGTTCCGTGGTATTATTCCCATTCACTTCACTTGTACACAATAACTGAACTATATTGCGAAAAACACCACCAATATTACAAAATAAAGAGTCAAATAACACAAGATTATGAATAAAATATAAAATCCACACGAGCCCGAAACAAATACAACATTTCATGATAACGAACAATCAATAACAATCGTTTGAAAAAACCTGTGAAACAATACTTACACTTTCATATAAAATATAAACAAAGTGAAATTCTCTGTTTAGAATCTTGACCGCTGAGCAAAAACGCTACGACGACACGCTCGCTCGCAACAAACATGCATAATTGCCGAGTTGCGTGACAATTACTAATATATATTCGTCCAATCAACTCTGTTACTATCGTTTACAACAAATTATTAATTTTTTAAAGCGAAAACTCATTTATTCCGTTTCTTATTTGAAATGCGATGAAGCGAAATGTCAAAACTGAAAAGAGACAAACGTATACATTTATAGGAATTACATTGTGCGAGGGAATGAGATGGAATACATTATACAGTGTTTCTTATATTCGTGGTCTCCTTTCTGTATATTGCACTACCTAATACTTGCTCTGATCCAAGTATTGTACTTGAGACAAGCAAAGCAGGCATAGAAGGGGTAGGTCAAAAATGATTAGGATTGAGGTTATGTGACCTTAAATTGATGACAGCGTTTAGAAACCGCGTAATCGGCTGCATAATTACGTATTTGCAAAGTGCAAAACAATAGCAATGTGGTTAAATATCGGCCTAAAAATTGCAAATTTGATTATATATCAGTCATGATCACAGCAATGACCTCCATATATGTTACACCCAAATGATACTACGAGTAAGATTGTACATTTTACTTTACATTATGGCTCATATATAATCATAATTTATTACTTTACACCCGGTTATATGGTAATTTCTATGGTAAGGGTTTACACATAATTGCAAGTTTATTTTATCTCTGAGTCAGACGTGTCAGGTTTGTCCCGACATTTCTCAGAAATGATTATTAATCAGAACACACACATGCAAGTGATCAACAGATGTTAATGAAGTAAGAACAGAATCTTGTGATATTTGGAGCATTTTATTTCACAGGCAGTTTACAGAGAATTTCGTGAAAGTGTCCGTCAAGCGATGAATGATGTAGGTTCATATCACACTAGCAGCCGCTCGCGACCTGGTCTGCATTTATCCTTACTAATATTATAAATTCGAACGTGAGCTTGTTTATTTATTGAAGTAAAACTTCTTTACGCACGCTTGACTTGGGGAGTAAGCTGGTGAAAGCGTGACGAGAGCGTTACGGAAAGTGTGATTGGGCGAGGCGAACGGAAGTTGGGAGAGAGATATACTGTGAAGAAGATGAAGATATACTATTCACTAACTATGAAGATAGCCCATAGTTAGTAAAACCCATAATAAATTTAAATATTTGTTGAAAATTACTATATGTATGTAGATGTATATATTATACATATATAAACATACATAAACCTATACATATGCTATATAGATGGAGCTAAAAAAGTTTTACTTCAGTCGTGTGGTCTATAGCACACTTGTTTTTTTTGTATGTTAAGCTTTCACGTTTTAATTACTGAACCAATCATTATTTCAGGACATTTTCAGGAGTACAAAAAAGGACATATGGTACGTGTCATTCAGAAAAAAAAGCACTGTTCCCAAGGAATAAGTGAATCGAAATCGAAACCGCGAACAGAAATTAGTATCTTTATAAAGGATTTAATATATATGATATTCAATTAATTTGAAAAGACTGAGACCATTATTTTTCACTTTCTAACTGAATTCCTTAATATCAGTTTTCATAAGTCAAGTTCAAAGATGAAAGGTTTTCATACAAATCTTCAGTCCCCTTTTAATTACCTTAGGGGTTGAATATCCAAAAGTCTAAATATCTAAAAGGTATTGGCATGCAAATTTTCACGGTTCTCGTCCCAGTAGATCGGACTATGCGCTGATATATCATTCAGTCACTGATTTTTGAATATATAGACTAGATTGCGTGTTATTTCGATTCTTGAACCTTTAACATTAATTTGGAATTGTAAATAAATATAGCAAAGAATTAAAAATCTTAGTTAGTATCCCGGAAATAAATGTAAAGAACAGCGAAACGGAATAAGAACCAAATGCTGTGAGAAAATTTGTGCTTCCTTTTTTATGCGAACTCCGTTAACCATGACCAATTAAAAAGATAATTAAATGTTGTAAAACAAGTCACAAAACACTGACCGTTTGAATTTGTATACATACACAAAAAAATTGAACTGTCTGTTGTTTGTCCGGTGTAGATTTCAGCGATTTGTAGTTAGTATGCTAGCAGATTTACAAATACTATAATAATTTTGCAAAATTATATACGTTTTCTTTCATAGGTTTTTCAGCTTTTTAGTTATAATATCATTGGGTTTTATTACAATCATTGACATAAAATACGTCTTTCTATTAAATATAAATTTTTAAATACATATTATAAAATACAAAGTGGTTTTTAACATCCAGATTAATCTACCAAACAGTTGACTTGGAACAATGAAGAGATTGCTGGTTTTTCAAAATACAATTAAACATAACTTAAAATTAGTAAAAACGTTGTTGGAGTTAAACAGTCATGATAAAATGACAATAGAAAGAACAAAAGACAGCCCATAATTAATTTAGCCAAACCTTTTTATTTCGAACTAAGTATCGGTATAAACCAATCAGGTTTTCACAACTTCACCGGACTAATGGGGCGAGCGATTATGACGCTGAGCCGCTTTGCAACAAACAAGCTTAAGGGTGCTAAAGTAGCCGAACATCGCCTTGTGCTGTTGCCTTGGATGCAACAATGCGATTCAGCTTCACCACGTAGCTCCAATAGCATAGGCAAAGTATGTGTGTGAAGAGACAAAAGTTTCAAAATAGGCAAATTTAATTGAATTATCACTATTTACCAGCCATTTTGGTACCCCATTTAACTCCCTAGTTCCTTCCTTCCAATTTTAACTGTAACGCGCGCACCAGAAGGAAATTCAAAAATTTGCAAGGAATTTGGTGCAAGCACGAGAACAAATTTTCAGACAACAGCTGGTTTATTAAGATTCATCGGTCAATACACGCTTAAACTCATTCAGTAAAACTTCTTGCATTCACAATAAACATTCCTCTATGTTTTTTTTACACGACGGACAGTTTTAACAAATGCATGCAGTAACCCGCGCCGTTTGTTTATACCGGCCACAAGCAACCCGTTCCCTCATTTATCTACCTACAGTTTAACATTCACGTTAATTGATATAAAACCCGCATTCCCGGATCTTTATTGGCCCCATTGGGAAGATCAAGGCAATATCTCCGAGAATTTTTATAACGTAACTCACGCACGGCTCGCAGACGTACACGCGTTTGTTTTGGTCGCCATCTAAATTTAGTGTATCGTTTCGAATTTGATGGAATGTTTTAATTTATTTGATAAGACTGTTCGAAACAACTCGATTGCAGATAATGTTTCTTTTATTTTCAATTATTAATGCATAATACAAATTATTACATCAGTAGGAAGGAAGGACAAACAAGGAACACTTGCAATGAAAATTTGACTGATTGGCTTTATGATTCGCGTATAATCTTTTAATACAACTTAACATTCTTCGGGCCTTTCAACCACGACTGAAATTCAAAAACAAGAACAAAAAAATACGGTTGATTTATTTATAGCATTTGTCCATCTGCGACTTATCACTTAGAAAATTCTTTAGAAACGTTTACCAAAAAATTAAATGTAGTCTCTAAGTTCACTTTAATTGTCTCAAAATGTTTAGAACTATCGATCTTAAATCGGTTTGAAAGAATTACATTTGTACAAAAATTACATACAATTACCTAAGTATAAAGAGATAAAATATTAGCTATCGATTTTGAAAGTCGTTAACAAATGAAGATATAGATGTGAATACAGTCCCTTTAAATAAATGTTATCTATGGAGCTCGTACAAAACTGCGAATATATCTAAAGATAAAGATAGGTTACTACAGATTACACGCAACCGGAAAAATGGTACCCCCTTGTCATTACGTTTTGCCATTCACAGCCCAGAGATAGGAGCATAAAAGTAAAAGAATTATAGCTCCACAAGAAATAACAGCGGGTTGTGATACTGCTGCAGTTGAACCTTGCACAAATTCGGTCACATTAGCACCCAAAAACACTCCACAGCTGAAAGACAATAAACTCAGCAATCCGCTGGATATTCCACATTTCGGAGACGTGCCATTTATGACTAATGTTTATTTGTAACTACCACAAAAGGTTACAATAAACCTGGCATAGCTTTGTAATTCCACACCGTTATGTGTCCTCACAGGGCTGCGTCTCACGGGATAAAACTGTCTTTATTCTTACACGGTTAAGGTCGAATTTCGAGGACCACAATCGTTTAGCCGGCGTCTTTGTCTATAGCAGATAACATCTACATTGAACAGGTAGGCGTTATTGCTCGTTGCAGCTCCAAGCGTTTCACCTTCGCGTCGCACTAACCAACAATTCCTTAAGTGTTATTTTTCACATGATGAACTTTGTTTTCTATTTTTAACGTATTACCATTGTTTTATCGTTAAACGACAGTAACACCTGTATATCGATGAAATATTCTTTAACATCCATTCAGCTACCTAAATACCTTCATATTGGTAATCTGTTTTGGAGCTAGTATGGTTTGACATCCGCATATAACGATGAAAGAATTACAACCAATTTATCGGCGATAATTTTTGCAATGATATTATAAATATTATAACTAAGAGGCTGTAGATACGTCATAAGCGCTTCGACAGCGCATTGTTTAATCTTGGCTAGCTAGCTTATTTGTGATGGCAGCCCCGTCGAGCCGCCCGTATCTAAGCAACATATAACTATTTCTTTTTCACCACCGATATTGAGAATATGCCATCTTACTTTCATCTTTTAAGACAGTGTGGCGTTACAATATTACTTTACGTATGTGTGCGTTATCGTGCCATTTATTTTGTCAAAATATCATGTAGGTAACGTATCTAGAGCTTTTTAGTTATAATATCATTGACGAATCCCAACTTAACTTATCGGCGATATTTTTTTTAGTTTAAATAAAAATATTCGACAATATTACAAAAGCCAATTCTTTAATTCATGTTACACGTTATATATTTTTTAACAACTTTGTTACTATATAACAAAACGCTTCAACAAACGACCAGCCTTATTTCTAAGCTTATAGTATTACCAACCTGTCTTTGGCAGCCGTCAGATGAAATTATATGCAAAAATTCATGTCTAGTTCTCCACTAGGGCGAAATGTAAGGACGGAGTAACACTTCCAGCTATCCTTTTAAATTTAACAAAACTTTCACGCCACCGTGCCGATTCAGGTAACTTCCTGCATGGCATAAAGTTAAAACTCTTGCTTTAAAAAACTATTTTGAGAAAAAAGTTATAGGGTAAAAAAAATTGCCGTCGTGCTGCGCCCGGCAGATGTGAGAACAAAACACTTAAATATAAATAAAATTAAAATAAAAAAGGTTCGTGTCAGCTTCGTCGGTGACTGGAGTATCCTTAATATTCTCTTGGAATATAATATCACTACACATTATAAAGCAAAGACCTCTGCCACGTCTGTCTGTTTGTCTATCTATCTGTTCGCGATAAACTCAAAAACTACTGAACGGATTTTCATGTGGTATTTACTAGTAGATAAAGTGATTCATGAGGAAGGTTTAGGTATATAATTTTCAAGGTTTTTTTTATTATCAGGCCGGGACAACGCTAGTACAATATAAAAAGAAGGTATATAAACTCATCTGTTATAATAATTAAATAATATAATATTCTTTTTTATCTTTATTTATACTATTTTTCAACCATTCAGCATTCGTCTATTTCATTAATCTTTTCAATTTCAATAGTATTGAGGATTTTTTGCCTAAAAAGTTTACAAATATTGTCGATTAGTAGACGTAAGAATTGTGAAGTATGACGAATGGAGTCTAAACGAAGGATTCGACTTGACTATGGTATGAAAAAAATAACAGTTTCCAGATGTTGATACTGATAACACTAAACCTAGCCAATAGTTACTAAATAACAAAAAAATAAGGAAATCGGCTAAGAGAGGCGAAAAGGTACTTACATACCCATAGACTCATTACAATGTGTCAATTAAGTTAATATATCTACGTTCTGCCCACAGGCCAGACGCTAGGTTAGCAAATTTAGGATAGAATAAGAAATTACAAAGTCTAGAATTGACTCTTGTAAGCTACACACGTAGAATAAAAAGAATAAATGGTCTAATATCGACACTCTTAAAAGAAAAGGTCTTAAATCGACTTGTAGTTTTTTTTAAAAGCGAGTTGAAGCGCTCCCTAAGTTAACTGTTAAGCTGTTTCGTATTCACTTATTCGTACATAGATTTGATAAAATATATCACATAAATCATATAAGTTAAAAGGATACTACTTAAACATTGTTAAGTAAATGCATGTGACGTGATTAGTATAAAATGCGTGAATAAGTTGTGCGAAGACGCAACATAACAACTTCACTTTATGTTAACACTAGATTTCTCTCCTCGTATAATTTCTATACCACAGGCTATATATAAAATAGATTCTTAAGGAGCATAATCCAATAACACATTTTTGAATATACAAAAGTATTGCAATCAATTCTATACCAATTGTACTGTAATCAATTATCTATACATATAATAAGAATGTAAATCTATGTGTCTGTACTTTTTCGAACTTCTGTTTTTCTGTTTGTTAAAACACGCATCACTGCTAAAATACTGGGTTCACATTAAAACCACACCACACAGAAAATCATAAAGCATATCTTCGAGAATAACTTAGTCTTTATTTCATTATAATCCGTTTACTCTATCCAAAGTTATTGTAATTTTAATGACGATCCGACTTAAGTACGAGAGAAAAGTAGATGTAATACATAGAGATGCTTTTATTAGTCACTGTTTTTTTACATTAGGTTCTTAACGAACGTAGTCGCGGGCACAACTAGTATTAAATAATTGCTTTTATGACCGACCGAGACCCTAAAACTCGTAGTATCAAGTACCTCTCAGAAATATCAAAAACCACTATTACAATATCAAACATCTACAACAAAATAAAGTATGAAAAACAAGCGGATAGATGGCATTAAAATATCAAATTTGGAACGATGGTAGTGCAACCAAATTTATTCCCAACAGCGCCATTAGGTATTTCACGTGGAATATTTCCCATCAAATTTAGAATTAGTAAAAACTCAGATATATTTTCTCAGGGCATAAAATTGATAAAAACTCGTTAGCTGAGTTAAAACTGCATTTAAATACTTCTCTCGCAGTCTTGCTTGTGATAACGTGTTTTATCTCTTGGCACACCTTGCTGAGCGCACCTCCTTAGCATATCAAAACAGTTAAGCATCGGATGGAATTCGCAATAAGGGATTTCTATTTTATCTCGAATGTACCGCTAAGTGGCTTCAATGTATGCCATATACAGCATTGCAGGCTTTCACAGACCAGTTACTGTTAGACGTGAATTATTGAACACAATCACAGTGCAAAAAAAATCAGATAATCCTTTGTTCTTTGCGGGAAAATCGTTATTGCGTCTACAAAATCCGTTATGTTAAAATTTGGTTTTTATTCATTTTCATTATAAATAATTTCAACTGTATCAACGCAAATTCTGTAGGTATTCCTACCGTATCTCATTTTATTATTGAAGTGAGATTTATCTGCGTATGATTGATGTAGATTTCCTAAAGCTAATTTCTAAACGTCATAAGCGCTCACCCCCTTTGTCCGGTGAAGCTGTTAAAGACCTTCAGGCCAATAGCGTTAATCGAGTTTTTGGTGGGATCTTTGTTTGTCATGTAGTGAATTTTATATGTTATTCATAATTTTATGTTATTTGACTCGACATTCAAAAATATTAGTGATGTTTTATGTACTATGAGTTCGGTTATTATGCACGAATGTAGTGGATGCGAAATAATACCACGGAGCATGAATTCTGAGATTCCACAACAACTCCATGAAAAGTTCTTACAAGATGGCCGTCATCTTGTAAGGAACATTGAAATTATAACAAGACACTTTTTACCTCGTAAATAATCTAGGAGATAGGTTACCAAAAAAAGAGCCAACTACTATAAACTATACAAAATGAAGTTTATTGAAAGAGCCTTTTATACTGAAACTTTGTTTTACTAGTAATATTTTTATGGGAAGATTAGAGGTACACTCTCGAACTTGCTAAAATATGTCTTTTTTGTGAGAAACTAGCAAGCAGTGCTCAAAAATGTGACTCTTTTCTGGAGGCTTGCGTTTCAAAAACAACTTGTCTCTTACAAGGCAATAAATTATACTCCGTGTCTGCACTAAACATTCTTGGAAAGAGCCACAGTGAAAGAGAGAAAGAGTCAGTTTGCGGACTACTGCGTTGAGTCATTTCCAAAAAGTGGAGGCAGCCATAAGGACGCCGACAGAACTGAAAAGTCAAAACAATGGAATAACTGTGTTCTCTGTTGAATCTTTAACCTAATTACAGTGTGAAAAACAATATTTAAATTTCATAATTTGTATATTGAAATTATTAACATTAGTGTAGTTTTCACATCTATTGGCACTCGGAGCAATAAGTATAAACAATTTTATAAAGTTTATTAATCAATCAAACATATGCAAAATATCAATATAACATGTACACAGGCCGTTATACTACGCGTCACTAGTCTGACGCAAGCCGCGCAATGGGGTCTGTCACGCTTATTAGCATGTCATGACGCGAAATTATAAATTTATCTTCTGCCAAAAATACCGATCAATGCGCGTAAAGAGGTTTTAAGTTTAAAAAAAAAAGAAGAAATCCGAATTCGTGTCTAGTTATGTATGGTCTGTATAGCCCTCATATAGCCGAGGTACAGCGTACGTGATAATATGACACGGGAACGTATGTAAAACCAAAGGTTTTAATCGACAGGCGTAACGCGGCGCGACGCCGGCGCCGGTGAGATGAACCACATTCCTAAGGCTGCCTTTGTGGCGTTTAACCAAACAGTATATTCATTATGCCACTATTTTAATAAACCGTGGCGCGTCGTACATGGAATAACTTCTATGTATTCATTAGACTAGTAGTCTGTTCCATATTCGATGGGTTAAACCGAAATGCCGGTCGCCAGGGACTCATTAAACACAAAGTAGTCATTTTTTTAAAGGAAACTCTATTCCATCCCCTTAATTAATAATAATTTAATACAACCATAGTTTAATTAATACATTGGGAGTAAAATAGTAAATGTATGCGAATTCCTAAAATCAAACAAATACTTACTGTAGTTTTGGGAAACGAACCGCTGCGAAATTGAAATCTGTGGTAAGGATTTAATTGTAGAAGCGTAACCTTTATATTTTCTATAACAAAGTATCAATAATCGATTTGTTGTTAATGTCAAGGGGTGGCAACACTCGCCGTTACACGAAACTTTTCAATTAACGTTTGATATCAATATCTTCAGCGATTACTTCAATCAAATGCACTGTAATACCTCTTTGCTATATCATACCTTGAGAAAGAAAATTATCTCAGACTAAATTACGATTACATTAAAATCACGGTTTTAAGTCTGACAAGACGATCTTAATTTTGTTCCTCCATCTATCGAATGTCGCATTACAGCCTGAGCGCGGCAGAGCAACCAACGCCAGCATGGCGACACTCATGACTCAGTTCAAAATGTTTTAAATAAATATCGTGCTCAGTAACATGCGTTTGTCATCCGAATGATTCTATTTATTATATAGTAGCCTCTGCCCGCGACTTCGTTCGCGTGGAATAGTTATTTTGGGCTAACGCCAACACGCAGCGGAAGCTCTCAAAAGGAAAAAAAACCCGATTTTGAAACATTCTTCATTGGTGCTCCGCTCCTATTGGTATTAGCGTAATGATATATAGCCTATAACCTTCCTCGATAAATGAGCTATATAACACTCAAAGAATTGTTCAAATCGGACCAGTAGTTCCTGAGATTACCCACTACAACGTCACAAACTCACAGACTTTACCTCTTTATAATATTAGTATAGATTCCGTACTCTAATATGCAGAATGAAATTAATATTTATAGTTGGGTATCTTTTCTACTATTGATTTTCCGTTGTCATTCCTATTTTTCAATTCTTAAGATAGTATCAAAGAACCCGATTTTAATAACCTAAATCGAAACATTTACCGAAAATGTTCCATTAAATGCCAACGATTCGAAAAAAAGTTTCACTTGCATTGTGATTTCGTAAAACCGCAGCATGTTTTTTTTCCTGCAAACCCTTGGTCTGTGCTTTTTTTTCTGATTTCGTTTTGTTACTGAAAAAATGTTTCAAGTGTAGTGCAACTTATACAGTGAGCAATACTTACGATGTTATTATTATAACTAGCGGACGCGGCATACGTTGTCCCACCATGATTATAAAAAAATCCTTGACAAACTATATACTAAAACCTTCCTCACGAATCACTTTATCTACTGGTGAAAGCCGCATGAAAATCCGTTCAGTAGTTTTTAAGTTTATCGCGAACAGACAGACAGACAGATGCGGTAGGGGACTTTGTTTTATACTATGTAATGATTATTAGAATCATATATGAAGCATGGGATTCTTATTTAAGACTAGATAGACTTTTTGGCGGCTTCATTATCGTCTTTTATGGCCAGTTTTAAGTAAAGTGGTCATACGATTATACTAAGTGAGTAGTGTTGTTGACACTGTTGCAAGGTAAAGAGTCTCTATGTCAAATTATCTAAAATTAAATAAAACGTTTCGTTATCACTTTTTTTTTGCTTATATCACTAGAGGCTTGTTCACTTGTTCGAGGCTTCGTTCGCGTTAACGTAAATTTGATCTATCCCTCAGTAACAATACTTTCTGGATGAAGAGTTTATGTAAAATGTCAAAGACTGTGATGTGTTTTTTTTAGTTTTACCTCGTAAAACACTTGGTCCTTATCTAAACAAAATTGTGGTATTTTCATTTGATTATAAGACTACTCAAAGTTTTAAGAAACTACGATTTTTATAATGGGGTAAACGGTGTCGTGCGTATACGCAGGACAACACAAACAAAGACGCGAGCATCAGATATTTTGGAATGGAAACGTATCTTTATTGCACAAGACGTACTGTAAGGGGGAGGTGTCCGCGATTTGAAACGAATCACCCCCGATAACGATTATTAATTAATGACCATTTTCTTTAAACAAAATCGTTGATGTGAGAAATGGTTGTTAAAGAGATAGTCGCAGGTCGGCTCGAGACCTCGAGCCTCCGGCGCTATTGTGTTAGAGGTGGTTTTTTTCATGCCACAAGCGCAACGACATCGTCCCACTCGAGTTGTTGGAATTCCGATACCGGTCACCCCTCGCGCCCCCCTCAAACCGAGTCCGGTATACCCTTGCACTCCAAGGGGGTCTGGTTCATTCATAACACGACATGATGCCCACTAAGCATTGTTAACTAAATTTTTTCGCCATTCCCTGATAGTTACGCACGTGTTTTTTCTTTCACAGATATTTTTATTTAATCTCTTTTATACCGCATACAATGCGTCTATGCTCATTGTTTTTTGATGTTGAAATAGCATGAAGTCTGAAATATGTCGGTAGATTTAGAACATTGCGTTTATAAGGTGTGCAGCGGAATTAAAAAAAATAACTATTGTAGTTTATAATGGCGTAAGTTAATATTTTACCGTACGGGCGTTAAGTTTGAAGTATTATTTTTAGATAATATCGCTTATTATATCATATATACCTATTATAGTTTATCTCCGATAAAAGGAAGGCACACGCTTCAACATTACGGTAATGCGCCCTACATCGACCGTTTCGAAAAGCAATAAATCTATTTCTCGATTGAAAGCGATATTACGAGAATATTTATTTGGAACATATAAATTTAAATATAAAAGTAAATACTTCAGTGACATACCATAGTTTAATACATTGAGAATAAAATAGTAAATGTATGCGAATTCCAAAATCATACAAATATTGTAGTTTTGGGAAATGAACCGATGCGAAATTGAAATCTGTGGTAAGGGTTCAATTGTAGAAGAATAAACTTTATATTATCTATAAAGTAAAAATAACAAAGTACCAATACTCGATTTGCTGCTTGGTATAAAGGATATGGCTGGCAACACTCGCCGTTACACGAAACTTTTCAATCAAGGTTTGATATAAATATCTTCAGTGATTACTTCAATCAAATGCACTGTAATACCTCTTTGCTATATCATACCTTGAAAAGAAAATTATCTCAGACCAAATTACGTTTAAATTAAAATCACGGTTTCAAGTCAGACGAGTTCGTGGTGAAAGAAAAAAAAGGGTTGAAAAAGAAAATTAACTGGCAACATTGTTGTGAACCGGCTGCACGACTCGCTTCGCGTAGCCGTGTCCAAAACCGGAAGAGTAATTAAAACAAAGATTCCGTATTGTTTTCTTAGGTAATGTTTGATTTATTACCGGCAAACGAAAACAAACCACCAACGACGTTCCGTTTCACTTGAAGTTAGATGTAAAGCTAATCGATGTGTGTTCATATTGCTGATATAATGTCAGCAATTTTGCTTTATAGATATTAATCGATATCTGCATCACTTAACAGCTGCACCTGTTTGGCTAATTCTTTTTTTGTTATGTGTGAAGTTGTCAGAACAAGGTTTGTATAAAAGAAAATGGCGGAATAATTGTAAATAACTCCATATAACAATTTTAATGATCTTCGAAAATATTGGACAAGTTGACGTTTTATTTTATTACACTTTCGTACTATAAAAGACAGATTTGTTCTAATTTTTTTCGTTAAAACACCCATGGGAAGTCGAGGCAGGCAACTAGTATAGTATAAAATGTTCTATTGATCCAACGGTCTTGAACGCAAGGTTAACATTTCTTGCAAAGCAGTAGACGATGGACCTAAAGACCAAATACGTACTTAACCAGGGAACATTTAATGTAGCGACGACTAAAATAAGTTCTCAGCAACTGTGGATGTAGTTTTCATGTGACGTTGGCTTTATCATGTAATACTTTCTTTCTATTAATAATTTGAACTCAATATTATAAACTATATCCTATATGTTATCCTAATTTATAAGCTATATTACTGAATTTTTTTATGAAAATCCGTTTAGTAGTTTCTGCGTAAAACAAACATCGACCCTTACAATCAGTCTCGATTATAATATTAATAGTATATATCATTAAATATAGGAAACTGCTCAAAATATATGGGGACAAATACGTTATTTCTTACGTATTAGAAGGTTGGTACATATATTTCTAGGGCACGTCAATCATAACAATTTTTATGTGTTGGTACATCTAGAAAGCGGAGGTTATTAAAAGTCCACCAGTCGATACACCGGTGGGTGTTTTATAGCCGACGTTCATGTAGGTCAGAGATAAAATTGCGGTTACCACGGGCAAGATCTTAAGAATTCCTATACGCAGTCCGGCTACTTGTTTGAGTTCGGTATTCCATTCACATTTATGTTTTAAATTAAACGTTTTTTCAATTCTTATGGAATCTCATATTTACTAGTGTTCGTCTAGTGGTCAAAATTCGACCATAATAAGGGAAACAAAGATTTCCTTTCAATTAAGCAATATCGGTAATAGTCGAATGTAAAAAATCATGGAATCTGAAAGTTATCTCTGTGTGCGCTATACAAGCCGTTAGAGTTAAACTAAGATAAAGTATGTCTTCATTTATAAAATACAAAATATGCAAAGACAGACAAAACCGCATGCACATTTTTAGAAATCATAAATATATCCAATAAAATAGAAGAACGATTCGAAAGCGATTATATGTTATAAAACCCACGCGGAGACGCAGCCAGTTGCTAGTTTTACATTATCACAACGTTATGCGCCTTAAAACTTATACATTTCTATTAAAAACACAGACACAAATGCTCAGTAGAATCTGTATGAATTTAGGAATCTTTACAAAAAGAAATTATGTTGCATTTTTTAGTTTGTTTTAAAAATGTGGTATGTGAAAATATTTTTTATGAATTTTTCATTTATAATATGAATAAAACCACAGATAATACGTAGTTCTATAAAAATGTTTTTTCTAAATTAAGAAAATAAATAGGTGCATTTAAAAAGTTTCTTATTCCTTGTGACAGTTATAGTTTTTAAGCATATTGTGTGATTAATTGCTCGGGTGTGTTTGAGTGACGCTTTAAAAACCCTTGGACCTACGCTAAGTGATTACACGTTACATAATTCTCTGACACCTGTATACTGTGGATCATACCATTAACACGCTTTACTGTTTGGAATTGTAGCTAGTACTCGGTAGGGTTGTCAAGCGTATCGAAAACTGTATAACCATATTTTTATGTATTGCGAGTGGTAAGCACGTAGCGTTTTTAACGTTTGATCGCGATCTCACCTGATGTCAAATAACAATGTGATTCAAGATGGCAAACACATTAACGCCAGAGAGACTGGGTTTCAAGTGCAGTTGCTGGAACACATAAATAGATGCTTGACGAGAAATTTTCAACTTTTGCTAGTTCGCCAGGTGGGCTTAGAAAAAACCTTACTTACCACCATACAACGTTTGTACGTAGAACTCTTTTGGTACGGTTCACACAATTCTTTTGTTATTAATTTTACACTAAAAAAATCTAGCGACTTATTTATTTTACTTATTTACTATTTTATGTATTTATATATTATTACTGTGTTATATCTTTTTTGTTTTGTTTGTTTATTTTTGTATTTGTATTATTTACATACCGCTGATTAGATAAAAGAATACCTTTTCTCACTAAACTTCTTAACATGCAAAATATAAAATATCCATTCCATTTATATGTACGATATTACGATTTTTTTTTGATTATAGATTTTAAGCTATTGTCTACTTATTTTTAAGGGTATATTTTCCGCAATCTGATATTTTAAACATGGCAACCCTAATCTCGTGCGCGCCTTTGCCACAGAAAACGTGACAAGTCTATTACATTCACGAAAACTGATGATATTATTGGATATTATGCCTTAATACTTATCATATGTGACAAATTTTATGGTCATGATTTTAAAATAAGAGGTCATTTACCCGAAATAATTTAATATTTGCGTTTGGGACATCTTTTATATAAATAAGACGATACGAAGACTTCCGTTGTGCACTAATTACTCAAAAAGTAATACATAGAATTCGATTTTTTTTTATTTTACTTCTTAGA
Organism: Antheraea yamamai; assembly: GCA_036509395.1. Lineage (NCBI taxonomy): Eukaryota > Metazoa > Arthropoda > Insecta > Lepidoptera > Saturniidae > Antheraea > Antheraea yamamai. The sequence continues at coordinate 19,586,357 of AP028438.1, forward strand.
CACTTTGTCCTAGCCTAAACATTTTTTTAAATATAAATAAAATATAAAAACTATATTGTCATGGTATAGTCAAAAACGTAGCAGATATTTAATACTCTTATACATTTGTTACTGGCCATACATGACAATGTACGGCAGAGCTTTTTAAACGTCATTGCAATTTGCGATGGTCCTCTCATATAAAGCGCGTATTACGGTCTGGGGTGATCGCCCGTTCTCTCTCACGGCATAATAATTAAGGGGCGCGCTAACCACTCCGTCGCGTCCGATTTATAGGCCGGGCTGGTGCACCAGACGTACCCCTCCCCCAACCTAACCCCCCGCTCCGGAATACACAGCCAAGACGGCCGCGCACGCCGGACCGCATTCCGCTCCCATGCGACCGTGTCCTGCATCTTCCAGGACCTCTCGAAAATGTCATGTTTTTATTAATTTTCTCGATATCTAGACTTGACCAAGTCTTAAGCTTTAATTGGCTGCGTATATAATTTATTAGTTGTATAATAATATAACATTTATTTCGTATAAGAAAAACTTGGGAGTTTTAGCGGGATCTTAGTTTGTTGTGTAGTGGCTTTTAATTTTATTCATAATCTTGTGTTATTTTATTCTATATTTAGTAATACTGGTGGCATTTTACGTAATATAGTTCAGTTATTGTGCATAAGTGAAGAGGGTGGAAAATATTACCACGGAGCATGAATTCTGAGATCCTACAAAAACTCCTTGGAAAGTTCTAACAGTAGTAATAATCTGAAAGATTGATTGCCAAAAATAAAATTAAAAAAACAAACAGTTGATGTATTTGCGTGGGACACCAACTTTTAGAGAGGTAGGTACCTTCACATTTTAGTATCATTTGTACCGAAATTATAAGTAACAATATATCATTATAATTTAGTAGACGTTAGCCACTCATAATAGCTTTACGACATTTCATAAATCTTCAAACAGAAATAAAATTGAAGTGCTGTCCTTCCGGGCTGATCTCCAAGATGACTACACCATTTTTGACGCGATTTATACTGGCAGATATAGAACTTTTCATAATATTATCTAAGCTATGCTTTTCTATGGGGAGATAAGAAGTAATGATAAAATTTAAAATTACCATTTTAAAGAGAACGAAGCCACAGACACCAACTAGTCTCAAAGAAAAACAATTTCGCATTTTATTCAGTAAAAACTCCGTTATGAACTAATAAAGGTTCAATTCTTACAAATTTACAGATGAGAAAAGTTATAATCATAATAAAAATAAAACGTTAAAAAAACTCTCATCTCATCGAATGAAACGATTAAAAACCTATACAGAATTGAATAGATTTATGTTTCCACAATCGAAAGGCATCGGAGCTCGATTCACACGCTTATTGGCTATTCCATTAACCAAATCGGACGATGACGAATCGTTCACTAAAACTAGATTATAATCATTACGTTCACGCATTCCTCGTGAAGAATCCGTGAAGCGTCGGAATGCACGGAATCGATTCTCGACTCGTTTTGTTTTCGCCACGTCATAACTCGATATCGGGTTGTAGGCGCGCGAGCGCGACCCTACGCTCTGTCGATATTTATTTATCTGTGCCAGTCGAACCTCTGTTGAAAATATTTTTGTAATCTGTTCTTATTTATAAAATATACTCTTTTTAAAATCGTTTTGCAACCAGTGTTAATGTTTCTATCATTTGTTCATAGAACGTTACAGAAATCAGAGGACGCTATTTGTTTAATAAGTTTTCTGGGATGCAGGTGTTTATTACAACATTCTAGTAAAATGTTTTGTAGATTTTTGAAGTTATACTTCTTTTGGCGCGTTAGGGAAAAATGATGAGAGAAAATTTTTACGATGCGCGCGCACACCGTCACGAAAAACCGACACCCTTGAAGTTAGCTATTGTCAACTTTTTGTTTCTTTGTATTTGTTGTTTGTATTTCTTTGTATTAAAATTTTCAATGTATTAAATACCTTTTTTCTATTGTTAGTGTCGTTGTTTCTACAAAGGTAGAATAAGGCGAAAGATAAAATTTTTGAAAAGATTTTTATCTTGTTACGCCAAAGAAGTATAACTTCTAACGCGTGTACATAAGTACACACACACATTTTTTTTCTGTTTCTAATGTCTTTGTTTATTATTATTTAGATAAAAATAATCATATCTCTTATAATAAAATTCTTTAAACAAAATTTAAAAAAATATAAAAGTTCCCCATTTTTATTGAAGGGCAATGTGTAATGTAGACAAGTATGAATGAAGGGATAAATGAATGTTTTGGAAGCGAAGAAGATTGGACTTTCCAATTTTTAGTTACAACAGCAAAGTAAATATATGGCGTACTAGCAGCCACCCGCGACTTCCTCTGCATTTGTATGTTTTTATTGACACCGTGATAATTCTCAGATCGCAGATTTTTTTCCAACTTGACATTTTACGTTATATTTCGACTAATTTAAAGACAACCTTTATATGCCTATTGTTATTATAGCCTACGTGTGATATTCTGATGTCAAATCAAATCAAAAATACTTTATTCAGTTTAGGCCCTAATAAGGCACTTATGAACTTCAAAACTACCACCGATGTATTCGTTATATTATCACATTTATAATATTAGATAGGAATAAAGATGAACGGATTATATATATATACTAGCGGACCGGGCGGACGTTGTCCTGCCTTGAAAACAAAAAAATCCTAAAAGTCGACCGCAGCGCCACCTACCGGGTCCAATTGTGAATCTAAACCATTCTCGGATCCACTCGAACACGCACACAAAATTTCATCAAAATCGGTCCAGTCGTTTAGGAGGAGTTCAGTCACATACACACGCACACAAGAAATATATATATTAAGATATATTATAATTGCGACAGCTCTTAGTATTATAATTATATCTATTTTTTCTTTTATTTCATTTTTTTGTATTCAAAGCGGAAGAACTCGCCGACGGTTACTTCTACACAGTTGATTAATAATATTACCATATATTATTGGTATTTTATATCACGAAGCGACTGAGTAGTGAGTATCGTTATGCAAATTCATGCAAGCACGCATTACGTATATCGCACGGACATGCATGCGCGCATTTACGTTGTTTATCATATCTGATTTATATATTTTATGTAAATTTAATCGTTTTAATTAATAATTTCATTGACTTAATTCATTGGCGTTTATAATTTCACATTGCTATTTGTACGGTCATTTATCCGAATAAAATTAAATAATTTGTAAACGCGGAATACGCGAGTGTCACCGGTTTGAAGTTCACTGATGTAATTACTATCTAGAATTTGACTCCTAATTTTTTTAGTAAGAAAAATCATTTTAATCTTGGAATTTTTCAATTTAAAAGTTTAGCTCGCTAAGGCCCAATAATTCCGCGAGTAAGGTAAGAACCTTATATATAATTTTTAATATACCTAAACTGTTTCATGATTCCGGAAGTGAGGTGAGAATAATCATCTTAACTCTTAGTTTTTTTTTTTTAAATCAAATCTAAACAATTTGACATCTCCGCGGGTAAGGAGAGAACAATCACCTTAACTACTATTTTTAATATAACGAAACTGTATGACAATTACACGATTAAGGTGAAAATTACCTTAAGTGTAATTTTTACTATAAACAGTTTGATAATCCCAAGGGTAAGGTGAAGCCAATCACCTTGAACGTCATTTATATTACCTTCAGATATGAAAGTGACAAAGGAGTCCAGAGTATGAATGTGGTTCTTATAAATGCGATCGATTGTATGGCCATTGACACGTAAAGTGCCTGGTTGCACTATTAACGCGGTCAGTGCCACAAATAGCATAATTAAATACCGATAAATTGCCGACAAACACAAATATTTATGAAGCATTGTAAATAATCAACTGTGTTATTTATAATAGTTCTGTTGTCTCATTTCATTTGAACAATCCTGATAGGGAACAAACTTATTTTGCTTTACGAAACGGGAAAAAATGACTATATATATAATATATTATATATATTTGAATGATCGTTAAAATATTATAAACCGACTCGATAAGGTAACTAAGATAATAACACAATAATTAATCCATCAATTACAAAACGGCGTGGTATAATTTTCCGCCATATTTGTTAACTGTCAGTACAGTACGGTACCAAATGCGGTACGGGGACAAATGCGGTCAATTAGAAGATTGAATAATGAATGAACGATTGCGGAAAACCTGTAAAACGTTTGTTTAGGGCATGACTTGGAGAAATAATTACACGTTGTGGTTTTTCGCATGTAAAATTTAATTCATAATTTCAAGACTTTGAGTACTATAATTGTAATTCGCTGGTGGAGGTTTTTGGCGGGATTTTAAAAATTTTATTTTATATATTTTAATTTTTATGATAACGCTAAACCTCGTCATTAGCTACAAAATAAAAAAAAGGAAGAAAATCGGCTGAGAATCAGAGGAGGGAGATGTTCTTAACCGTTTCCGTACTTCCTATTTATATATATAAATGTATTATAACAATAAAATATTAAGATATTATGTTTGTTTTATATATAATCAGTATAGTGTTGCAATTGTGTATACTTATTGTGTATATTTAAATATTACTATTATTTATTTACATATAAACACTGTTCAATCTATATGAAACGTTAACGTCCATGTATATATAAGTTACTTATATATAGTAACTTATATGTCTATATAAGTTTTCAATTATGTCGTGTGGTTATAAACACACAACACCTTTTTATTGTAATTTTAACATTACTATTTAATCTGTAAAAGTTGTATCGACTAAAAATGTTAATATTTATATTTACTGCTATACCCTTATGGGAAAACGTAACAATAGATAATATAAATATAACATTATAAAATGTTCTTTATATACCAGTAAAAGTGTCATCGAAATCGGTTCAACAATTTCGGTGATCAGTTGGGAGAAACAACAGAGACATTTTAACTTCATTTATCTATACTAATATTATAAAGAGGTAAAGTTTGTGAGTTTGTGACATTGTAGGGGGTAATCTCAGGAACTACTGGTCCGATTTGGAAAAATCTTTCAGTGTTATATAGCTAATTTATCGGGGAAGGTTATAGGCTATATATCATCACGCTACGACCCATATGAGCGGAGCAGCAATGAAGAATGTTGCAAAATCGGGGTATTTTTTCCTTTTCAGAGCTTCCGCTGCGTCTTAGCCCAAAATAACCATTCCACGCGTACGAAGTCGCGGGCAGAAGCTATTAACTAACAATATTATCTATATTAATATCATAAAGAGGTAAAGTTTGTGAGGTTGTAGGGGGTAATATCTGGGGAGTCGGAGAAAAAATGGTCGAACGAAAACGTTTCTTACGAACGCTGCCTTAATTATGAGATATATATGATTGAGTTCTCTAGAGAAAAGTTGTAGCTTAATAATGCCTATTACCACCCAACGAAGTGGGCACGGGTCGGCTAGTATGTTATAATTATATTATAATACTAAACAAAATATTATTATATGATTATTAAATAAATTCGTACTAAATATTCTCCGATAAATCAGTTAATTTTTTCAATCTCTATACATTCAAAATTAAGATTATTATAATACTTCGCATTTTAGATAATAATTAAAAAATATAATATATACCAGCATATATGTTGTAATGATTTTCAAGCTTTAATATCCAAATATAGAACGAATATGCCGTTTTCATAAAATGTATATTTATTTTCTTAAAAGTAATTAAAGTAAACTTGAATATTAAGATATTATCATTACATATATTATAGAGCATAATACAATTAATATAAAGCATTTATTGATAACATTTAATCTAGTTTCATTTATCACTTAAAATGCAAATTATATTCATAGAATTCCGCGCTGAATTCGACGCTCGATAATTTTATTCGATAGTTCATTTACTTGCTCTTTTGAACTGTGGAATAAATTTCTTACACCGAGATCCTACTATTTAATTCCTATACTAAAACAAATTTAAATATATTATAACAATTATTTAAGCATTTACGTTTTCAATATGACAACACTTTTCATACTTTAATAATATACATAAATAAAAACATAACAATTTACATAAAAATATATAAATATAATAAAAAAATCATAACCTTCGTTCGTTCTATCGTGCCTATGCTTTTTGTTCAATGGCTATGTAGTGGATTTTATATTTTATTCATAATCTTGTGTTACTTAAATCTATATTGTGTAAAATTGGTGGTGTTTTATGTAATATAGTTTGTTTATTGTGCATAATTGAAGTGAATGGAAAGTAATACCACGGAGCATGAATTCTGAGATGCCACAAAAATTCCCTGGAAAGTTATAACAAGGGAGCCACCATCTTGTTGGAACATTAACAATGACATTGAAATAATCGCAGGACACCAACTCGTAATAATATTAACTATTCGACAATGGCAGTAATAATCTGAAATACTGGTTGCCAAAAATAAAGTTAAAAAAAAATCACACCTACAAAATATGTATTAGTATGATGTCTGGCCCCGACTAATTTGCACCACCATACATGATAAAACAGTCATAGTGACTGTCTTTTAGTTTGCCATGTTACGGAATCAAACCAACCACCCAACTCAGTAACCATGCAGACCTTCAAACAGGAATGACAGCGAAAATTAAATTGTGTAATTTCGACAACTAAAAGGAGTTTAGTCACTTGTCGCAATAAAATTAAAAAAAAACTTACATCTGTCGTAATAAAATGCGCATTATGGCAAATTAATTTAAGTGTACGTCTCATGTTTATATAGCGCAGAATTCGTAGAAGAAATTAGACTACATATCAATAACGCTTGGGAGTAATTATAAAATTTAAAAAAAGTAGATACGATACGCCGTTCGCCTGAAATGTCAGAAGTATAGATATTAAGTTACGGGCGCCGACGTTATTACTTGTTAAAAATTTCGGAAAATTGAATTTTAATATTCGATTTTTGCGGCCAGTGACCATATCGTGGTTGCGAACACAGCGCGGCTTGCGGACCGGTCCAGCGCGCCGCACAACGACAGGTCGGCACCTGCCTCGCCCGTGGAATGTCAGTTCGCTAATTAAAGACCCTTTGGTTTGCGGACAATGATTCCCCCCATGGAATTATTTATTATACTTTTTTCTCTTGAAATTCTTTTGATTTCATTAATTTACAGAAATAAAACGATAAGATTAGTTACTTTGAACAGCACGTTGTTATTCGAACAGTAATAGCAATGAACTACTGCGCTTTACGTTCTATGCTCTATAGCCACTACTAGTCATAAACGTATGAATAGATAATGGCATCGTTAAAATCACTGTCGGATCACACGAGTCGGGGCCGTTTAGGACGTAATTATCTATTACTGGGGTTACCATGTAAACAAATTAATTCGTAATATTTAGTTGTTTCACGTGTGTTATATAGTACCACAGATAATACGTATATATTTAATCTGTGCACGACAAGAATATATAAATAATTAAAAACAAAGTTTTTAAACAGTGAATCGGAGTTTTGGCGGGATCCCAGTCTGTCATGTAGTGGATGTTATCTTTTATTCATAATCTTGTGTTATTTGACTCTATATTTTGTAATATTTGTGGTGTTTTACGTAATATAGTTCGATTATTATACACAAGTGAAGTGGATGAAAAATAATACTACGGAGAATGAATTCTGGGTGGCACAAAAACTTCCTGGAAAGTTCTAACAGGAGGGCCACCATCTTGTTAGAACATTTATATGTTTGCAAGACACTTGTAATATTATAACCTATTCGACAATGGCAATAATTATCTGGAAAATTGGTTGTTGTCAATAAAATTAAGAAAAACGAACTTCCAAAGTGTTGTCACTACACTTACGCTGTGACAAGTAATAATTAGCTTTTACGAACATCGATTTAAATACTGTATCTTTAAAATTAGTTATATAGCAATTATTATATAAAATTAGGCCACCAATGTATACCCGAATTTAAAATACATATTGAATATTATTAATATATTGAATTAATATTCGTTACTCGTAAAGGCTGTTTACTGGTCAGTACTCCTGCAATTTCTTAAATAATATTATTTTAAAAGAAGCCTATACAATCAAAATGACATTTAAAAAAAACATAAAAGATATCTTCATAATAGTCGGCATCCTGTTACTGCTGAATTCCGCAGACCTAATTACACGCAAGAGCTTCATAAAGGGCTCTGTGACTGATGGAGTACTATTCAAGTTACTTGATTGAAAGGGCTGAGGTTGCGGGAGCCCGAATAATGGAAATTCTTATACAGGTATGCGCTAATTTATTATAAAAGAGTTTGTATTTCACTCATTAGACTTTTATCGTAAATCAGATTTAAAATGTCCTATTTTGAAAACAAACTTGAATTCTTCTACATAGCAATGAATAATGAGATTCTATGTTGTCTTCGATTGTTCGTCTAAATTTCCAACACGTGTTCATACAAATTTATTTGAAAGAAATTGCTTTTATTCGTTTTTCAATATATTATATTGTAATCAACTCTATTTTTATTAATTTTCGCATATTCAGGAAATTTATTCACACTGTTCAATGCTCCTACAGTTTATTAAATTGACACTTACAAAATACAGTTTTTATTTTTGTGAGGGTTAACAATTCTACATTCTCTGTTCTATCAATGCTTAAAATTATATTTTGTTACAGATTTTACTGTAGGTGACATATCTTTTTATTATTTGACATAATTATCAAAGCTGGTCCAAATAACTCGTTAGCGTTAGTATCACGCGTAACCTGTGCGTGCACGATCTCCATAAATTTTAAAGAATTCATTTGTATTTACAAAAATATAGGGCATGGTTTGTATATTAAAATTAAGGCAAAGAATGCGAGACGCCCCGCAAAATGCGATATAATTGGCAACACTACTCAAGAGCCCTCATTTTAAATTTGACATTTCCAATGCCAGCCATGTAAGTAGTCAAATTATTATCATTTTGTTCTGTTTTAGTAATTTATAGGTTGTTCAAGTCAACTTAAATCTCAATTCAAGCTTTTTCAACTTAAAAATCAGCAGCATGACCGTGGTTTAATTAATCAAATTATTTTAACGCGTTGAAAAAAATATACGTGTTTATTCATTGTCAACAAAATTAACATAATATAAACAAAGGACCACAAAATTTCAGTCCTGTTATAAAGTCCCAAAGTTTTTAAAATTCAAGCACATCACTAAAACCCGTTTCATTACCTAACAATCTGTGAAATCTTGAAGTAAAGATTCTCAACAGGGCGTGAACTGATATATTAGTAATCACTTGGACTTGATGCTTGGGCTTTAATCAATAAGATTGAGCTACGCTGCCGTAGGGTTGTCGACCTTACGCATGTTTACCCAACACTCGGTCCGCGGCGCCTCGCTGTCAACCAGTCCACCCACAAGGTTCTGTATATCATACCAAACATTCATTACAAGTGAGAGTTTCTCGGCGGCTGTGGAATTCGATCGATCAACCGTGGAATTGCTTTTTTATACCAGCAAAATTTAGTTATGTGTATCCACAAGTATATTAATAAAACCGAAATTATTACATGTACCAATTGTAAGGACGACATATCGACAAAATGCTTTTCTGAACCGAGCATGTAAATATTTTAATTCTTTTAACAATAATCTAGATTTATTTTCAACTAGCGTATCATGTCTTAGACAATGTTTGTTCAGAGACTTTTTCATTAATATTAATATTGTGTCTATTAATGAAAACTTGTAACTTGCCTTGATCGAGTTTCTTGCCGGTTCTTCTCGATGACTGGGTTGTTTTCCGAATCGGTGGTAGTCTTTGACGTTCATAAGTGCCCTATTAGGGCCTAAACTGAATGAAGTATTTTTTAATTTGATTTGTCTCTAAGTATTGTTACTGTGTTGTTATTCGTTAGTGTTAACTGTAAGTTTTCCTAAATAAATAAAAATTTACGCGGTACGTCTAACGGATATTACAATCGAAGAGTCGTTATTCTCAGGCCAGGTTTTAACTTTCCTTTCAAAAGGAATCAAGAAACACACCCAATAAAGGAGAACCAGGTAAGATGAGAGTATGTAGGACCTCATCAATGGCACCACTTCAATAGGAAGGTCGTGAAACGGTCGTTTGCTAAATTGGAAAACAATGTTCCTGTCAGAGTACTCGACAAACGCTGGACAACACTCGCCCCTCTACCGAACGTGCCACAAATACAAAAAATACCCAACCTGAATTTCATATTTTCCATTGTTCTTAAATACTAATAAAATCTCAATTGCAAAAAATAAATGTATAATTTAAATAAAATTTAAATATTCAAACAAAATCTATACTAATATTATAAAACTGGAGGGTTTGTTTGTTTGTACTACAAGGTACTACTTGTCCAATTTGAAAAAAACTTTTAGTGTTAGATAAGTAATTTATCGAAGAAGGCTATATACATGTATATATATCACGCTAAGACCAATATAAGCAGAGCACCAATTAAGAATGTTTCAAAATCGCGGTGTTTTGTCCTTTGAGAGCTTCCGCTGCGTGTTAGTATTAGCGCAAAGTAACTATACCACGCGGACGAAATCGCGGGCAAAAACTAGTACTATATAAAAACAATTAATCTTCAATTTCCATTGAATGAAGCAGCCTACCGATAGTTTAAAAGGTATTTGTGAGAAGTTTTATTGGAGATTGCTAACACTAGTCCAGAAACCAGTCCAGTGTCAGTTTTCTCGCAGACGATGCTCGTTATCTATAAATATGCTCCTATGACAGTTATGATAGATAGTTTCGTTTAGAAAGTGCCTAACCAAACAGGATATTCCCATGATAACGGTGTCCATCCCGACATTTTCTCCGCACGGTTTATTTATTTTAAGAATCAAAGACAACTCGCTGATCTTTTCATGGTTAATACTCGTATCTAGAGGAGATAACATTAACTTAAATTGTATAGTGTATAAAATAAATAAAAATTATATATTCAAAATGTAATAAAGTATTATATGTTGACATTACGAAAAATAACGCTAAGTTAATTTTTTTTTAATATATCACAAATTACTCTAAAGAGAGTAAATTATAATTCATTTTTATAACAAATACTCCATACAAAGTACACATATTATAACGTCATATTTTAGAACTGTCAAATGTAGGTTGCCAATGACAAATTTTATTTAATACATACTCTATGGGATTTATTCTTTGTGAGTCTAATTTATTAAGTAATATTAGGTACCTATATGTAAAGATATATGTACGACTGTATATGAACCATAAACAAAAACTATTCTGGTTATTTTTAATTTCATAAACGTACCTCATTCAAAAAACACATAGTTTTATTCGGTAATATGTAGCGAATAAATCCAGACAAAGACTCATTAATTTCCTATAAATATCTCAGGTCGGACTATTATTGCTTAATTTTATATTTAAAAAAAAGTATCTTATCTAATAACAAAAAATAAGACAGATGAAGAAATCTTTGCTGGAATTTTACGCTACGTCGGTCATAAAGAAGATTTTATTCTTTATCTATACTAATATTATAAAGAGGTAAAGTTTGTGAGTTTGTGACGTTGTGACGTTGTAGGGGGTAATCTCAGGAACTACTAAACCGATGTTGAAAATTCTTTTACCAATATAATGCCACGTTATTTGTTACGTTAGCCACGTTATCGCCAAACTTCGATCGCTATGAATATAGTTGCGCATAACACAAATTTAGGTATAAATGCGTATTATATTATGTCTATAATATAGAGACAACCTGAGAATAAATGCATGTTAGATTCCTATAATAATATTTTTATTTTTTTTGTATATTAAATCCTTCAGTATATTACAGGCAAGCCCCAAATTACCACTATATTCAGAGCAGTCAAAAAGATTGATGGTGATCATGTTTATTCATCGTTTATATGATTATATTATTTAATATTGTCAACAGATCGTACGGTACGTCAAAAAAAATATTTAAATATTACTTCCCGTGATCGATTTGCAAATAATAATCGCTTATGGTACACAAAGGCAGTCCAATGTCGGTTCTGCATAAAACACCGGTGGTTGTCGCGACGTTGTCCGTTAAATGTTCCGACGTTCGAAGTTTGCATACTAAATAACCAGTAAGTAACTTATGCGAAATTCTTCACTATAATAAAGTAGCCGAAGCGCGCGGCAATATAACCTCCTTTATGTCACACCGTGCCGTCTTGGCATAGACAAATGTCGGAACTTTGCGAGTGTCATTTTACTTCGAATAGAGTTTACAAATTTTACTATGGAAGTCGCGGCGTCGTCGATAAAAATATTTCTTTAATTAGTAACTAATGCAAGAGATTTTCGAGTAATCTGTGCATTTTGAAATAAATATCGATACATATAATAATAAAAAAGTGTGTGTATTTATAAAGACCTAAAATAAAAAATAATTTCCGTAAAAATAATAATTATATTTGTAGGAGCCTAGACTAATTTGGACAGCGTAATAGTAAAACTCGGAGTGCGTAAAGTAGACTAATTAATTTTAACTCCATATATGGTATTTATAGTTACAAGTGATCTTTCAATTGTTTGAATGACATATTTGATTTACATTATATTGATTTAACGATTCAGCCAGTCTGCAAAAAAGGATGACATACTCGAGTCATAGATCTATCTACATGTTTATTTGAGTTAGGCAAAGGAAACAAGCTTTTTAAATCGGAATTTGGACTAATTTTTTTAGCCTTAATTGTCAAGGAAAGAACTAATCATGTAAAGCATACTTAGAAGCCTGATATCAAGACAGTTTTATTCAGGAATTTTAGTTAAACAAACTATTATAACTGTATCACTTAAATCGAACAAAGTTATAAATCGAATCTATTTTATTTTAAAAAGTTAAATGCAATCGCATGGAACATCTAACGTCTAGCTCAGTGTAGTGTGAACATCTTAAAGATAACAATTATACAGGAAATGCCATAAATCTGGCTCCTAGACAATATCATTGTTGACGACATCCTGAATTTGAAAAAAAAAGTGTGTGTGTACTTATGTACACGCGTTAGAAGTTATACTTCTTTGGTGTAACAAGATAAAAATCTTTTAAAAAATTTTATCTTTCACCTTATTCTACGTTTGTAGAAAAAACGACACTAACAACAGAAAAAAGGTATTTAATACATTGAAAGATTTAATACAAAGAAATACAAACAACAAATACAAAGAAACAAAATGTTAACTATAGCTAACTTCAGGGTGTCGGTTTTTCGTGACGGTGTGCGCGCGCATCGTAATAACTTAATTGTGTCGGTTCTTCGTGACGGTGTGCGCGCGCATCGTAAAAATTTATTCTCATCATTTTTCCCTAACGCGCCAAAAGAAGTATAACTTCAATAAGGAGTCGTCAACAAACGCCCTGGACATCAACAGTTTATAGCCCTTAGCCCTACCGACAATAATTACTGAAAAGATATTAACCTGTTTTATAATCTGTGCGAAATTCTTTGCAAAACTTCCTACAGCACATCGTCGGTACTCGACAAGACCCACCACTATTACCGTTTCCATATATACGTATAACCATTTTGGGAAACTCAAACTCAGTGTGCGCATTTTTAATAATTCTTGATGCGTAATACAATTTTGAGAACCGGTATACGTATCTGATCAGGTTTTTCAGAATTGATTTTATGCCTGCTTGACGATAAAGACTGACTGTGAGTTCTTAATTCTTAAATGATATCAATCATTTGAGAAATGTTTTAGTATGGCTGTCGCAATATGTTGGAATGAGATAGAACGAGGAAATAAATCATTGTGTTATCTTCCCTTATCATTCCTAATAAGCTTAAGAAACATTCCCAGAAAAAGAATACGTTCGACACTTGGTGTTAGTTACGCAAAAATAAACAAACTGGTTTTTTTTTTTTCAAATAATATTGATGTTACGATTTTTCGATCAGTTTGTAAAATTTCCTCCCTCAACTGTCTTCTTAGAGTAGAAATAATTGTACATTTGATTTGCAGTCTATAAGCATATGCATATATGATTTGACTGGCTGTTCAACCGAGTGTCCATTGTACAAATTTTGACATTAAATTACAAGTGGTTGCCATGTCAAATAGTGTTTCCAAGTTACCTATTACAATACATTTGCTTTTAATTTAGTTAGGAGTCCTTTATGACTAGCTTTTGCTGGTGGCTTTACTTGATTTAACGTAGGTTTGATCTATTCCTCGGGAAAAATATTTTTTTTTGATAAAAGAACACCGTAGAGTTGAGTAGTTAAGACTTGAATGTGTAAAAAGCAAATATACAAATTTATTGTCGCATTTATATCTAATATTAGTTAGGATTATGAAATATATTTTACAGATTAGTTTTGAAGGCATTCGTTATGGTTGTCCGGATAGCCGTCTACCCAGTGATAATAACACGGATCAATGACGCAAATCAATTAGTATTATTTGATTGATACCTGGTTAACTACTGGGTATTAGCAACTGTCGGGCGCGGTAGTCATTAATAATATTACAGTTTACAAACACAGGACAGGATCCAAACAATTACAATTTTTATTCCAAAACCTTTGTACACTTCACCCACAATCTAATAAAGTTGTTTACACAATTGTGAATACCGCTTACAACAGAATATTGTTAGTCTAGCAACACCGACTGGTCACAGATTAAAGCACCAATTGTTGCCTTGAACAGCAGCAGAAGAGGCAGCTTCTCTTGAAACCAAAATAGCGTTTTAGTTACATGATATTGTGAGATAACTTTATGCATAGTCAACACATTAAATCAGGTGAATTTTAAGTAAAACATTTGTCTATGACTGAATACAATGTACTTTTAATAAAATAAAAATGAATAAATAAAAAAAACGTGACACGTTCAAGTTTTCTGATGTCGTTGATGAAAGGTTAAATAAGTATAAAATAAATATGCAATTACTTATGCATGAGCTATTGTTTCAAGTTATCAACTTTGAAATATTTGCCTCATGAAATTAGAAATACACCTAATAATGAATACTTAATTATGAGAAAATACTGAATGACTATTAGACATTCGTTATATGTCATCACTGCTAAGTTTTCTCAAAAATAATTATACTAATACATACATTTCATGCAAATTTAATGAAACTTCGTTTTAGGAATGCAATCCCCATTTGAGCAAACTTAAAAGGCGTGAGAAGACACGTAAGATACTTTTGTGCCAAAACCCGTGTACGTTCGTGACTGTTAAATTTTCACAGAATAATCATTTCGTCGGCGTTTATTTTCAAGGAGTTAAAGCGATGAGCTTACTTTCGAATGCCAAAAATGGAGGATGTAATGACCGTGCAGTGCCGATGGCACTTCGTTATTACGACCAGCATTTATCGATGTCTTTTACTTATTACACATAACACTAAGTAGAAAGCTTTAAGGTTTCACGAATTGATTTAAAAATTACGAAAAAAAGAGGAGTGTGTTTTCTCTTTATTTCGTATTTTTACCTTTTTTTTCTTTTTTATAAATAAGTGTTTATATTACTAAAAATAATTATTAAATGGTGTTAAAAATTTTTTGGGTCTCGAAGTTGCTGATAATATCAGTCTTGCATGATGAAAATAATGACAGTTATCCTATTGATTGCTAATAATAGAATTAATTTATCGAATCTTCCACTACAGTATGTGAACTCTATTGTGTAGTGTTAATGACTTATATTTATTTTTAAATCATACATATATCAATAATAAATTGTTAAAATTTTATTTATTTTTCATTTATAATCTATATTAAATGATTGATGAAATCCGTTGACAGTCAAATAGTGATAAACCTAAAATAGGAAGTTTTCAGTAAACGTACGTAACATAATTAAAAAAAAATTACTAAGTAATGTAGAGTTTCTACTATAAGTAACACTATATTATAAAAATGCACACAAAATGTTACGAGCAGTAATCACAGATAAGGCAATATTTTACCTTCTCTGTGACACAATAAAACTTTAATTTCTCAATCTTTACAATGTGTGTTATTATATCTATTGTATATATATGATAATTTAACATACTATAATTAAAAATAAGCATTATAAAACTCTGTCAAATGACATTAATAGCTCCCTGTCAGTACTCCTGCCCACGCTTATTTGGCAAGGCATTACCTGCCTACTGTAGAGGTTGCCTTTAACTTTATTATCTGTTTCAAGACACTGACCATAAATGACGTTTTCGATTTTCGACTTTATCACTATAAAAATAAAGTGCATTTTCAACTTTACCCAGAGCAAACATTATTCAAATATAATATTTTTGTTTCTTAGAAACGCGATATTGCATTACAACGATGAACCCGAGCTTTCGATGACGTCAAGACGATTACGAAACCGCAGCATGTTTATTAGACATACTAGTGTTCGTCTGGATAGGTATCATCCTTGAGTTGAAACCGTATGGTTGTCTTTAATAGCAGATTATAGTGAAACACGAGAAAGTAATATTCCATTTATTTTCCGACTGACTATACCTGAAGGGCCTTTACAGCTTCGCCGGCATATTTTCAAGTGGCGTTCATTTTAATTTCATCAGCATAGGACTTTGGTTATCAAGCACTCGTCGAAGTCAGATAGTAAATATATAGTAAACTAGCTTCTGCTCGAGACTTTGTCCGCGTGGAATATTGACTTTGGGCTAACTAACATGCAGCGGAAGCTCTCAAAAGGAAAGATTTTGAAATATTCTTCACTGGTGCTCCGCTCTTATTGGTCTTAGCGTAATGATATATAGCCTTCCTCGATAAACGAGCTGTTTAATACTGAAAGAATTTTTCAAATCGGAGCGGAACTTTACATATTTACATACAAACTTTCATCCCCTATTTCCTATCGTTATTTTACACCCTTGACGGTAAAACTTTTTAACTACGTCAATAGCGTAGTCAGTTCGAAAAAAAAACTTTTTAAAAGCGCGACAGGCAGACAGAGTTACTTTCGCATTTATAATATTAATAAGTAAGGATGAGATATATGTAGATTTGTGACAATCCAATATTAGACCTCACTATGGTCGGACTTCTGGATTGACTTGGACAGCGAAAGCACAAAGGCTCTCCTTAGACAGCACATTTTATTCAAAAAATGTTTTATATTGGTATGATGTAGTAGTCGTTGTTGACATACATTTAAATAGATTAATCAAAAAAAAAATTTTTTAAAGAATTTTAATCGTTTTACCCAGTTAAGAGTATCAAATATACACTTCATACATAAAATAAGAATGTAAATCTAACGTGTCTGTACTTTTTAGATTATTGGGAAAAAAAAATTGATGCAGGTGTTCGGAATCATTACATAGTATAGAACAAAGTCCCGTACCGCGTCTGTCTGCCTATTCGCGATAAACTCAAAAACTACGTAACAGATTTTCATGCGGTTTTCATCAGTAGATAAAGTGAATTCATGAGGAAGGTTTTGGTATATAATTTGTCAAGGATTTTTATATAATCAGGGCGGGACAACGTCTGCCGGGCCCGCTATTAAGTAATAAAATACATTTCAATCATTTTTAGACATATCTGCCTGCCTGTTTGTTTGAACACGCATCACTGTTATAGTACCGCGTCCCCGATCAAATCTCATAAACACCATAAAAAATATCCTCGAGTAACATTTAGTCTTGGTTTCATTAAAATCAGTTCACTCTATCAAAAGTTATTGTTAACTTTTTTTTACATTTAACTCCACGTGGACGTAGTCGCGGGAACAGCTAGTTACAAATTACATAATCTCGAGCTATTTATTTTACATATTCGCCTATATAATTAACAACACTCGCGTATTTAATATCAAACTCAATAAATGTTTATTTTTTATAGCTTAAGAGTCGGTAGGTTGGTATTGTATTATAAATCTTATAATAAAAGTTAATGGATTTCGCGGTTTGCGTTTCATATACCTATCTAATGACTTAATAACGGCTTAAGTCACGATCACAACAAAGTTACGAACGCCGACTAATTTACATAATAACCATATAAAATATGTGAATGTTTTTTTGATATGGCGATGTTTCCAACATCATGTCAATATTTCAATTTACTAATCTGTGGCAGATAATTGATTCTGTAGTTTTTGGTAGATATTAGAACTCCTTGGTAATTACTATTCAAGGATAATTAGGGTAATTATTATTAAAACAGTAGCATAGTCTATTTCAAACATGTTTTATTATTAAAATGGATAATTAGTAACCCGTTAGTCGAAATATATTACTTTTATATCGAGTTCATAAAAAAGAGAAACTGCATTATTACATACATTATGCACACCTATTAAACACCGACGATAAACAAAATAAATTAACCTATAGCATTCCAAAATAATATACAACATTTATTCGAATTAAAATCATGTTTGTGAAAAAAATCCACATAACATAATTCTACATATTTCTAGAGATTTCAACATTTCATAATAGAAATGGGGCTGTGTAATAGTGGTCTGGGTATTTTGTTTTTAAGGATCAGGTAAAAGGAGGTTTTTTGTCAATGACGTCACAAAAGTTAGTGGACCGTACTCTTTGGTTAAGAACAATAAAACTTCGAGACGCTTATTCTTCCGTTTTTGTTGCTTAGTTCAAAACTTTTACGTTGTTTGTACAACATTGAGGTTTTTATTGTGTTAATTTACAAATGTTATAATCGTCTATACTTTTTATCTTTGGCATAGTACTTTGTTTACCTTTGCCTAAATCTGTAATTCCATGACATCCATTACAAATTTATGGTTTATTCATTGTTACAAAACTCAAGTGATGTCAATTGCGGAGTAGCCACTTGTATCTAATTTTGAAAGTTACAATTAACAATCGTAAGTATTAAACTGATTCATAGGTTTTTGAATCCTATTGCGCTTTTAAGTCTTATACTAGTCTATGTTTTGTGCCTTATTAGCACAGCGCTCACGAGTAAACCTGAAGGATAGTTACAATGTAAATAATAACATGCTGACCTGAAAAACAGACTCGAATTAAACTATCTAAATGCAATTATATAATTGGCAAAACATTCAGTCGACACTGGTAGGCATTACCAGGCAAGTTTTGGAAAGAGTCCCACTATCATACCATAAATTGAATTCGAACTTATACCTACGCGGCGTTAGTACACTACCACCGTACAATTACCGCATTGTAACTAAATACATAATACTTAATGTTCATAACTAAAATAGATGGTTCTATTAAAACTAAAAAACATCATTGCTCCACTTTGTTATTGGGCAGTTAAATTCTTTTGAAGTGATATTTTTAAACTTCATTACGCTATCCGTTGTAAAAATATTTTTAAATATGACGAAAGCAATACTCAAGTTTATTCTCATGAAACCCGTCGATTTTTTTTTTATTTATAATTTACAAATCGTGCATTATCGTTTATCATTATCGCATCGAATTGTGTGATTATTACACCTCGTGATACTGTGTACTCACTCACCTGAGTTCGGTTGAGTTTGTATATCTACCGCTGCTAACATTCCTTTCTTTTCGAAGACGGTTTTCACATTTACACACGACACGTCCGCGTCGGCTGCTGTAGCGACCGCCACGATGCACGAAACTATCAATAAATACAATAATTCGCTCCTCATTCTCAATTTGAAAATCGATTTTTTGTTAGGAGACAGTCCAGCACTACAACACTCTTTCACAGCCATGTTCGCGATAATACGATATATCGTTTTATAAAATGAACTCACTTCTCGTATACTATTAATAAATTAATTATGAGATGCTTGTTTATTTTTAATTTATATTTTTAATAGCGGTACTGCAGACGCCTCACTTTTAACTCGCGACGATTCAACTGCATTCCATGATGGTCGCAGTTTGACTGTGGCTCCGCTACGAGTATTATTATTCTGTGGACTGTGGAGATCGCATGAAGTTAGCCGAAAGCGAGAAATCATCACTCAACTAAAAAGAAATCAGAGTTACCAGCCCAGTTCACAGATAAATATATTACAATCCAAATATTTATTTCAGAATATCATGATCTTTATATACATAAAAATACATTAGTAAATTATAACTATTATGTATAAAATTAATCTCTCCTTTTTAGTTTAGAGACTATGAGCGCCACCTATGTATTTAAGTTTAAACTAAATTATATAAATATATTGTGACGTCACGTCAAGGTAGCTAGTTATGGTCCAAGTAGCTCCATCTGTCTACAAATTCAATACAATTACGTCAATGCGTCACAAAAATAAATACAATAATAAACATAGTCCAATAACAGAAGAGGATATTTATAAACACTGAATGTTATTGGCTAAGAATTTGGTACAAAGTTTATTCATTGATAAATAGTTTATATAGAAAAAAAACTTATTCTGTTGTGTCTCGTTGTAGGTTATTGACGCTTACTTAATATATAAAAAAGTCGTATTAATGTAAATATTTGTAAAAACGTGGGCAGCAGTGAAATTTTTTATCAATATTTTGAAATCGATGATATCAACTTATTTATTCATTAGAATATTTATATAACCGGTGCCACCATGAGGATCTGTTTAATAAAAACCGTATCTAAAGCTGTTTGTGCGAGGTTGTATTCAACGAAAAATTTCAAAAAAGTAACACATTGCATTTTTGACATGGACGGACTTCTGTTAGGTAAGTTTCGCACTGTGACCTTTTTTAGTCAATGTTATTTAATGGGCGAGGTTAAATTATGAAACGTATTTTACATAACTAAACGCATTGAACTATTTAATTTATTTTGTGACCTGTATTATTCACATGTGCTTAAATTAAAATTTAAACAGTTTCTAACAATCGATGAATTGTTTTCATTATATTTAAATTCCGAATTATTCTTCTTTATTATTTTTAACATATTTTTTATAAATAATTTTCAAAGCCAAAAAGTCCAGCAGTTTAATACACCGATATAATATGAAGTAAATTTCTCAATCCTAGATAAAAATTTCCTAACTCATTTCATTCTATTTTTTATTATCACGCTTTTATTAGCTTCACCTGTATGTATGTATGTTTGTAACCGACCCCTTTGAGCTCGATTTTGTCCTACTTTAAACGATCAGATTTAATTCAAACTTTGCACACCTGTCGAAGGTCGATGACAATGCAATAATCCGAAAAAAAAAGTAAAAAAAATGTAACTAAAAAATGAAAAATAAATAATAGTTTAGAAAAACTAAAAAAACACGCTTTCATAAAAAATCCATTCATAACAGTGACGCATCGCATGTTAATATCGGCACCTCCAAATATCAGTATTTTTATCATTTTTTTGTGACTTTTTACAAAAATATACATTTATTTCTAATTTACACTATTCTTAATCCAAATTTATTAAATTTTATTTTCTGTTTTTTAGTTGGATTTTTTATGAAAGCGTGTTTTTTTAGTTTTTTTAAACTATTATTTATTTTTCATTTTGTAGTTAAATTTTTTTTTACCATAAAAAATATGTAGAATGTTACAAAAGTAAGCAAGATTTAGTAAAAGACTGGCATAATTTGAATACCACAAACAACCATAAATTACCCATCCTGTGTCTCAAGTTTAGCATGGCCAGATCAATTTTTTAAATAATATTACTACAACACTATACTATACAACACTATAACTACAACAAAGTCCGAAAGCACATAACCAATTTGCCGGATAGTAAATTCAAGCACCATGACAATTGGGTTTTGATATCAAAAGGCTATTTTAGAGTTCATCAATATGTGAATTGATGGCTATGTCTGGAAATAACAACCCTCACTGTGCATCACCTAACAAGTATTGTAAATTTTTTTACAAAAAATGTGGGATAAAAAGATAAATCAGATCTAGTTTCTTGACAGCTCTTCTTGATGACTGGATTTTCTGAAGCAGTGGGACTATTTACTGTTCATAAACACCTTCTCAGGGCCTAAATTGAAATAGAGTAATTTAGATTTTTTAGGTAATTACATATATGTTGATCCACAACACTGTTTCCTGTTTGTTTCAAACTCACAGCCACACCTTTATCTATGCTTTCATAATTTTTAATTTTTCTTATCTATGAAAACTGTAAGCTTCAATTTTTTTTATTATAGATAATGGAAAGTGTTTCAACTATGTGAAGTTAACACATTAGGGTGATAGATAAATATTTTCTAAACCTTATTTACTATAGAAAAGGCTATATTAATGCTTATTATATCATTGTATTAAAAAATTATCAAACTGATTATATGAATTTCAAGTTTCTTCCAAGAACTATGGAATATCCAGTAATAAATTAAATTAATTATACATTGCTACCTCTTGAATAAGAGAGTCATTCATGAATGTCAAAATATGTTTGACATAGCCTTTTTATAGCACCTTGTTTGAATGATGGCAAGATGTACGATGTAGTTTTGTTATCACATTAGCAATTCTTCTGCTGTGATTCTAGAAGTGATAGGATACAACAGAGACTAATATTATTCATAGTTAATGTACTTTTTTGATTATAATTAATATATTATTATTTAACTCCCAGACACGGAACAGGTTTACAAGAAAATGATTACTCAACTTTGCGCACAATATGGCCACAAATATACAGATGAACTAATGATGAAGGTACTTGGCGGGACAGAACAGAGGCTATCTGAAATCTTATGTAAGGAGTTAAAACTCCCGGTCACTCCAAAGGAATTCAGAGACCAGCTTTTAGAGTTAGGAGATACAATGTTGGCAGGCACACCTCTGTTAGATGGTAAGTTTTAATACATTAACTTAGAAAATGTATTTACATTTTTACTAGTATGTTAAGTAAGTGGTTGTCGCTGTTGCCTCGATACTGGCAGAATTTGTATTTATGAGATGCCACTAAAAGAAGTTGTAGTTGATGTAGTAAGTACTGTATCATTACAGCACTGTTGGGGATAAGGTTGATATAATGTTTGAATAAAGTTAAAAAGAGAAACGCTGATATAAGTTACAAATATAAAAAAGGGACAATCATAAGTTATGGTTCTTAATAAAGAAGTGTTTATTATTTACGTCAAGTTTTTTTGGTAAGATGATGTGATGTGTCATCTTTTTTATAAGAAATTTATTCCATGATTCATAAATTATAGCGATTTATTTGATATAATCATGTATTCCTGCTTCATTACGCGAAATAGCTAAAAGTGCAAACTGTTTTCTTGCATGAGAGTCCTGAGAATGTATAATATTAAATACAAATATGATTTACACATTAACGTTTCCCCATTTAGAGTTGATGTTATTAATGGATGGATGCTCATAAAAAAATATACAGCAACTTTTATACCTTTATTTTAACTAATTGTTATCAGTGTTTTGTCCGCGTGAAATATACCAAAAAAATTGTTCGGTGCAAAGGTGCGCGTGGGGCGCGTGTATTATTGGAGAGTTCTTCTATAAGTTACTAGCTTCTGCCCGCGAATTTGTCCGCGTGAAATACTTACTTTCGGCTAACGGTAACATTAAGCGGAAGCTCACAAAAGGAAAAAAATACCCCGATTTTGAAACATTCTTCATTAGTGCTCCGCTCCTATTGGTCTTCGCGTGATGACATATAAATTTTTCAAATCGTACCAGTAGCTCTTGAGATTAGCTCGTTCAAGCAAACAAATTCTTCAGATTTATAATATTAGTATAGATATAGATTTTATTTGTATAGAGCCCTAGTTTTTTCTGAAATACAAGTGGTCTAAGTTTTACTCTTTATAACATCTGCCAGTGGAAGAGTTTTTGTTATAAATAATTATTTTAAACTTTAATTTCATTTATTTGTATGGATATAGGTTTTCTTTAGTTGGAAGTGTAATCAACCATTCTTGAAAGAAAACACGTACATTTTTTATAATATTATTAGCAAATGAACTAAACGGAGTTAGCAAATGAATACCATATCTAGAATCGTCAAATCAGTAGCAAATCACGAGTATTATAACGTAAAAATAATTACACGATTTTATATCTCTAAAAGTAATTGCCGCGTAATTGGCACATATTGATAACAAATATTAAAGAAATAACACCTAAATATATCGAGAGATATTATTTTGTATTATCAGAACAACAAATGATAATCGTAATGATAAAAATGTTATCACATCTCATTATCAGTTAGTGCAGTAGTGTGCGATAACGGAACTGTGGTCACTGAGCTGTCGTGGTTATACTTCCTCTCCAGTTGGTTTGATAACCTAAGTACATAATACATAATCTAAAGGTTCGGATTAAGTCCAATGATAATCTATATATGGATAATCAAGTAAATAAAATGACAGGCGTTATTAAAATATCTTAACCCAATTCTTGGGAAGTTGGCTGACGATGGCTTATGCTTAGTAGATGTCTAAGATAGATCGTTTTTTCTAATTTTTCGTTTTTGTGGCAAGTCAAAATCCGTCTATCCTTGGTATTATTTCCCATTCACTTTTGTACAATAACCAAACTATATTACGTAAACACTACCAATATTACAAAATATCGAGCCAAATAACACAAGAATATGAAAAAAATATAAAAACGTTCTTAGATTCCGCCAAAAACTACATTCACCTCTTTTATGTTCTCCTGTAAAAGGTTACTTGTTTGTCTGTTTCTCTCATATACACATGCACAAATGCGTGAGCGCGTACGCGTATTGGCACAGGGATTGTTGTAATTCAGCCCTATTAAGTCAAATAGGCGATAATTATTCTTACCAATATTATAAATGCGAATATGAGTCTATTTGTTACGCTTTCACGCCGTATTTACTTGGTCGATCATTTTGAAACAGAAGTATAACTTTCACCCAGAAAAAAATACTGTTCCCTAGAGGTACGTTAAATTTACATTAACACGAACAAAACCACGGGTAATAGCTAGTTATTTAATATACATCGAACTCACAATTTCGATACTTCTATGTCATAATCGAAAATTATTTTGTTGATTGTTTTATTGTGTTCTGAGGGAACGACCATTACCTATGTGAGCTCAAACCTGAGGTAGGTGTATCGTAAAATCTCAGCAAATGTTATTTTAAGGGCAGGGGGTCAATAAAAAGTGCACGTTTTAGTTTACTAAGATAACTTTATTCATTTATTGGATACTAACTTCTGCCCGCGACTACGATCGCGTGGAATAGGTACTTTGGGCTAACCTGACTCGCAGCGAAAGCTCTCAAAAAGAAAAAAAAAAACGATTTTGCAACATTATTCATTGGTGTTCCGCTACTATTAGTCTTAGCGTGATATATAGTCTATTGACCTTCCTTGATAAACGAGTTATCTAACACTGAAAGAATTGTTCAAATTTGACAAGTAGTTCCTGAGATTAGCTCGTTCAAGCAAACAAACTCTTCAGCTTCATAATATTAGTATATATTTACGGGACAATGAACTAAAGAAAATAACAGAAACTTCGTGCTTAAATCTGACGTTAGGAGCTGGCGATTACCATCAAATGTTACCAAAGATAGGAGAAGGAAGTGCAAATAAAAATAATAATTTAATGATCTAGTACAAACACCTCCTATTTTATCACGCTTTTATTAGCTTTACCTGTATGTTTGTATGTATGTTTGTTTCTAACCGACCCCTTTGAGCTCGATTTTGTCCTACTTTGAACGATCAGATTTAATTCAAACTTTGCACACCTGTCAAAGGTCGATGACAATGCAATAATCCGAAAAAAAAAGTTAAAATTTTTTTTAAACTAAAAAATGAAAAATAAATAATAGTTTAAAAAAACTAAAAAAACACGCTTTCCTATAAAATCCAACTAAAAAACAGAAAATAACATTTAATAAATTTGGATTAAGAATAGTGTAAATTAGAAATAAATGTATATTTTTGTAAAAAGTGACAAAAACATGCGATGCGTCACTGTTAATATCAGCACCTCCAGATATCAGTATTTTTATCATTTTTTTGTCACTTTTTACAAAAATATACATTTATTTCTAATTTACACTATTCTTAATCCAAATTTATTAAATGTTATTTTCTGTTTTTAGTTGGATTTTATATGAAAGCGTGTTTTTTTTGTTTTTTTAAACTATTATTTATTAATAAAAGATTTTTTTATAAGCGTTACCTCAAATGCAAATCTCAGTGTTAAATGGATAGCGAGTAATAAATATATCAAACAGGTGCTGAAAGATTGATCAGGCATCTTCACAAAACGAAGGTACCCTTCGCATTGGCCACTTCGTCAAGCGAGCGATCAGTACACACCAAAGTGGCCTCCCATAAAGAGCTGTTCAGTTATTTCCATCACATGGTAATGGGCAGTACGGACAGCGAAGTCAAGTACGGGAAGCCACATCCTGATATATTTCTGGTCGCTGCCGCCAGATTCCCTGACAAACCGGAACCTTCCAAGGTATTTATCTTTCTAACAATGTGTGCCTTGTTATCTCTGTGTTTTTTTTTATGCCAAACGGAAGTAAACAGCTAGATGGTCCACCTGATGGTAAATGGTTGCCGTCGCCTATGGACAACTGCAACACCATGGACATCACATCACATGTTGCCGAATTTGGAGAGAGCGTTTCAGTCCCTTCTTGAAGAGCCCCATGTCATAGCATAGAAAAACTGTATCGAAGGAAGACATCTATACATATAATAAGAATGTATGTATGTAATGTATACATATAGAGGTGGTAGAGCCATGCTGTAGCTATTACTGGTTTCAGCATGAATGGGTCGGCTCGCCCGCGGTACTACCACCCGACTCACAGAAACACCGACGTGAAGTAACAGTGGTTGCATTGTTGCGTTTCGTTCGGTCAATATGTTGAAAATTTGTCGCCAAGCACCTGTGTTCCCGCAACTGCACTTGTTTAAACCTCTAGGTCTAGCGTGTTTATCATCTTCGACATGTCGTGGCGCTTTGAGTGAAGAGGAACATCCTGATGAAACTATAGCACAGTGGTAAAAATTTTCTCTAAGCCCGCCTGGTTATCTACCAACGCTAAGTTGAAAATCTGTCGCTAAGCACCTGTGGGCATTCTCCCGCAACTGCACTCGAGAGCCAGTCCCTCTGGATTTAGCGAGTTTACTATATTGGACATGAGGCGGAGCTTTCCTTCGAGGAAAATATCAAACCATGGGATGGTCTTTTCAAATATTTCTAGCACTCGTAGTCGCTTTTCAGCAGCTGTACTTAAGATGCCTTTAAACATAACGTGTTATCAATCCAGGTAACATTGTCCTTTATCCGCAAGTTTATTATAGAGTTGTTTTTAATTCTCCCAGTGTCTAGTGTTCGAGGACTCGCCACACGGCGTCACGGCTGGTATCTCAGCAGGCATGCAAGTCGTTATGGTGCCCGACCCACATCTCGACAAAAGACTAACGACCCATGCGACTATAGTACTGCCAACGTTAGCAAAGTTCCAACCAGAATTGTTTGGTTTACCATCATTCTAGTCAGTATTCATATATTGTGTATTTAATAAAATCGTGTATTTTTATTATTTATAAATAAAGGAAGGGTTTGTAAAATAATATGAAAACTGCTTGCCAACTATACGACAATTTAATGTTATAGTATATAACGTCAATAAAGTGCTGTTTATCGTACGTAACGTTAATGAAGTGCCCTTTATCGTACGTGACCTTAATGGCGTGCCATTATCGTACGTAAAGGTGTGATAATTTTGGGGTGTGTTCTATGACACGTATTATTATTATTTGAGAGCCAGCTGTCAGATTAATTTTTGTTTACTTTGCTTACGCCATTTTGCCAATTGAGCCCGTAGCCTGTGTCTGTGCAAAGAAAACGCTAATTTTCTTTATTTGATGGATAAACCTTTTAGTTCTGCAATATTTCAATAAAAATAAACTAGATATTAGATGAAAATGTAAATAAGAAAATATTTTTTTGGACTCGCGTTGTCGTTCAAATGCGCATAAAAAATTGCTGTCATTCACAAACATTATCTGTAGAAGCGGATTTACACAGATTAATAATGTGTATAATTACTTCGAATTTTAAAATATAATATCGTTTTTTCTTTGCAAGCGGCCTTCTAGATTATTACTGCCATTGTCGAGTAGATAATAATACTACATGTCTTGTTATTGTTTTAATTTTCTGACAAGTTGATGGCCTCTTTCTTAGTACTTTCCAGGGAGTTTTTGTGGCATCTCAGAATTCATGTTTCGTGATACTAGACATATCACTTGTGTACAATAACTGAACTATATTAGGTAAAATGCTACCAATATTACAAACAGAGTTATACAAAATTTTGAATAAAATATATAAGCTACTATAGGATAGACCAAAATCCCGCCAAAAACTCCCACCATACCGCTATTATCATAGATTTAATATTGCCGAAGTATATTATATCTATGGTTGCTATGATGTAGAGTTTTAATTATTTATCTGTTGTTTTTATTTGATGACGTTTTTAGCTCTGGAATACATTTTAAATTTAATAAATATCTTGTACTTATGCAATAAACCATGATGTAGGCAAGACTGAATTTAAGAACGCATAATTATTGGTGGAATTAGGAAATTTATAAAACAATAAAAATAATAATTTAATGAACGCTGGTATTGTTATACTGTACAATAAATAGAATTATAAAATGTATATTTACTCGATTTTATACCCGTATAATTGTTTTAAATGCTTTCAATGTTGTGGTTGGATTTTTTACAACTGTATGTATTCGTTGTTTTGAAGTCAAAATATTGTTATAGTAAGGAACAAGTTTGCTTTTAGATCGTAGTAAATTAGTATTTTCTTAGGAACACTGCATAAACTACGTTACGCTAATTTTGTGATTTTTGGAGGACGCCCGTTCTTGTTACTTACGGTTAAATTTGTGTGTGATGTTATAGTACACAATTTTAAAAATATGATATTAAAACCTCACTCCCATAATTATTTATAATAAAAATTCATATGCAACAATAAATCGAATGCTTTTACATTACTTTAAGAGTACATGTGATGTTTTGAGATTGAATACTTCATGTTTATGGCGTCACGAAGCGTATGGTTCGCTGCCTTCCCGTGTTACAATTTGTTGATCCCCAGTCATGTAACGTAATTTATAGTTGGCACTTTAGTGGTTCAAGCTATGAACAGACACCGTTGAGACCGCGTTTTTAAATATGTACCTAAAGGAAAAAAATACCCTTGGGCCCTCACCTTTATGTAAAGTTGTTTCAAAGTTTAACCCCTCGAGTCCCTAGAACCATAATGGTTTAAGCTCCATGCAAACGAATGTAGACTTTATGCACGGGTCAAGAGACAGTTTCTCAGTACAAGTTCTAAAAAATTACCGAATCTATTACAAAATTTGAAAAATAACAAATCATAAGATTTAAAAACATACCGTCATCCGTTTCAACCTGTTGTGGCTAATTCGGAACCAGAGGGGTCAACCCTTTTATCACACAAAAAAACCTTAGTCTGAAATAGTTACTCAAATAATCGTTAATTTTATGAGATGAGGATAAAAAGTGGCATTAGGCCACTTTACATTAGGACCTCATCCCTGTATATGAATTGTTGCTATAGCGCTACGTCTAAGCATATTTTTTTCGCTTCCCTCTAAAGCAGCAGGCCTCCGGTATTTTGCTCGTGTTGCTTACCTTATTGTCACGCCCCTAACGGTAGAGTCTATAGGCTTAGGGCGTCAAATTATAAAATACGCCACTGCGTAATATAAACACTTATATCCAGTATTTAGTATAAAAAAAAACGAACGTACAAACGAGTACATAATAGTTTTAGATGGTTTTTGTTATAATAATTTTGTATTAGATTTAGAATAATAATGAAAAGGAATAAATTATTTTTTAAATAAATTATTGTAGCCTTTTATTTCATCAAAATTAACCACTTATTTGGAGGTAAAAGCTCAGTGTTAAGTCAGATACGCCATGCATTTTTTTTGTTTTCGTATTTACTAAAAGTTGTTGTTTTGAAGAACTTTGAAAGCTTCACTGGTCATGGTGGCGAGCACAGAAGGCAAACATTCAAAATGGCAACCACGACAAAGGCACTAAAATTGGCCGAACCGCACCGTCGGCTATTGCCTTACATGCTAAATTCGCTAGTTGAATCCAATTATATATAAACACTAGCTGTTCCCGTACATTTTTTTACCATTTGTTTTAATAATTACTCGAGTTATAAGGTAATGAATATTGTGAAAGTTTGTGTTAGTGTCGATAGATATAATAGTTAAAGAACTGCAGCGCCACCTAGTGAAGAGTTATAGTCTAATTGTATGATGTAAAAAAACGAGTAACCCAAACTTTATGTTTTTATTCAAGACTGTATATTAGGGTTATATCTCACGTATATTTTATGTATAACGTACATAATTTTGAAATAATAACTAGAAAGACGAGTATCGTTGTTTGTTTAATAAAATTCAAAGCATTAAACTGTACTTATAATATTTACATAGTGTAAATAAATTGAGGCGATGCTAAGTGATGGATCATGAATCTGTCATAATGCGGTAGACACGGTGAAGTGTACAAAGTATAACATAGTATTTAGATGAATTAGTTTTTTAATACCTACTAGATTATGAGTTCTCGTAGTTTGAGATAGAACGATACTTACCCGTGGTATATATTTTTTTGGCAAGCAATCGTCCACTAAATTATTACTGCCATTGTCGAGTAGGAAATTATGTTACAAGTTTCTTGCGATTATTTCAATGTTCTAACAAGATGGTGGCCCTCTTATTAGAACTTTCCAGGGAAACACCACCACCATTATTACAAAATATAGAACCTAATAATACAACATGAAAAATATAAAACCCACTACACATGACATTCCAAGCTCCCACCAAAAAACTCTTACCCCTGGTAAATAAACTTAATTACTATTACAATTAAAAGGTTTATTCATTCTTTAATGAATTATAAAGCAATTATTGCAGTTATTTCTTAGCTTATCTACTTATTGAAATACAGTTCAGTCTTTATAACGCATTGGCTTCTGTCCGCGTGAAATAGTTACTTTGAACTAACGCTAACACGCAGCGAAAGCTCTCAAAGGGAAAAAAAACGATTTTGAAACATTCATTGGTCCTCCGCTTCTACTGGTCTTAGCGACGATATATTACCTATAGTTTTCCTCAATAAATGAGCTATCTAACACTGAAAGAATTTTTCAAATCAGACCAGTAGTTCCTAAGATTAACGCGTTCAACCAAACCAACCCTCCAAGCTTTATAATACTAGTACAGATTCAGAGTTTTAATATTACGCCCTCTAAACCAACCTGGGCTCCTACAGTTATAATTCAATGTTAACTTCATTATATGGCTATATTCTATTCAATTTTTCTTTTGCTTCACTTATATTTGCACTACCTACAATCATTTCTATTTTTGATAATAATACCACTGGTTAGCAGGAAAAAATACTTTTATGGCACCAATCTCGACAGAGTATAAACTAAAAAGTGCAATAAAATATTCATTCATATTTTTAAACATTACGTATTTCAAAGGTTTCATTGAAATTGATGCTAGCTTTTTGGTTGTGTGGATTAGTGTCATGTTGAAGTATGTTAATCGGTACTGTAATTAGTCTGAGGTTATAATTAAAAAACCCCGTGACGTAGTAGTAAACAATTCTTAAAACTCGTATCTGACCACTAATGCCGCATTTAGAATGTCATTAGGCGCTTGTCACTAATTAAGATTTATCTCATGATGGTATGCCTTCAGCCATATTATCGATAGAAGGATATTGTCAATTTAATTACTTAACCACTTTATCTGCTGGTGAAAATCGCATGAAAATACGTTCAGTAATTTTTGAGTTTATTGCGAACAGACAGACAGACGTGGCAGATGACTTTGTTTTATAATATGTAGTGATATGAATATATTATTTGACTAATATATGATTTGGCACGTCATCAAAAGTGAGATGTCCAGCAAAAGTTCGCCTTGCTTCGATTTTGTAAAGCGTTCTCAATATCTATCGCACAGTGCAATAACTACGGCAGACAAAGATAACGCTATACGAAACAGAACTTGGCCAACTATATCACTCTTTCCCGACGTGCCAAATCAAATAGCGGATAATATACTTTTGTTTACAGAGTGTTAGCAGAAATGTGTAAGTACTGAAAACAAAAAAGGAAGTATAAAAATTTGCATTTCCTTTAAATCATATAAGACACTGATCCTAAATAAAACAAATGTAAGCAAAGCACATAGAAAAGGAAACTTGGAAGCAAACAGACAAAACGCGATTTTTAAGTCTCAGGAGATTTATGTACTTTTATGTTGAAGAATACAAAAGGATAACAATCAAATTTTACATGAGAAAAAGAAAAATGTAATTAATTACAAAAAAGTCGCATATTTTCAACTAAAACAATAATGTTTATTATCTATTAATCAAAATAAAACATACATTTTTAAATAAGGACAGTTCATTTCACTAATTGTTTGATGGCAGCAAAAACATCAGTTGATGATAAATTAGTCAGAACTGTACTACGCTCCACTCCTTTTTCTGTAAAAAAAAAGGATTATATTTATACTAAACTAGCCGACCCGTGCCCACTTCGTTGGGCGGTAATAGGCATTCTCAAGCTACAACTTTTCTCTAGAACTCAATCATATATATCTCATAATTAAGGCAGCGTTCGTAAGAAACGTTTTCGTTCGACCATTTTTCTCCGACTCCCCAGATATTACCCCCTACAACCTCACAAACTTTACCTCTTTATAATATTAGTATAGATTCTTCATACATAATTAATGATCACAAAAATAATTCATACACAAGTATACAGAATTTATTACTTTCTAATTTTCTACAAATTCTAGATTTACAATTATGAACTCATTAGTCATACTCAACATAATCAAGTAACTCATTAGAAATTTAGTATGTCACTACGTGTTCACTTTAAGATTTAACATCCACCAGTGTGTATATCTACACTATTGGAACGTGAGGTGAAATAATTTTTGACAATTTAATAGATCGCCCAATGGACATTACATTATAATCTGTGGTATAACAGATTTATGCATTTTAGTGGTAACATATAAACAAAAGCATAATCGTGTCGCTACATTTCAAAATGAGCTAAATTCAATTTCAGCCGTTGCTAATATTTTACTTCATTTTTCAAGATTTTCAAATTTAATTTTAAATTAAATGTAAAATACGAAGATCATAAAAACAAATACTAAAAACCTTATGGACTACAAAATTTGAACTTCATTCTCTGTGTATAAAAACTGGTTTTTAAAATGAAACATGTTATATGTATGATTAAAATTGGATTTATCTCATTTTACACAATTATCAATCTATGTTAGACTATAAAATGAATCTATGAATAAATCTGATATAGTACTGTTATTTCACAAGGGACTTAATAGCGTCCATAACTTGTTCACTAGTCAGATCAGTAAGGGACTGGCACTTCTCCACTCCTTTATCTGAAATTATCTTTTGAAATTAATAATAAGTACATAAATTAAACTTTCTTTAAACTGAACCGATATTAATTACTTCTGATATAGATTACAGTTTTATATTTTAAGGTTTTCATTTTTGTGAGACAAATAGATATTTTGTTGTAGAATAAACTATATAAATAAACAGATACATTTTTTTTATTACTGTATCAAACAGGCAGACAGTCAACCTGTTTAATGGTGTTTGCAGCCTATGTATAACTGTACTGCAATTCTGAGGCCATAAGCAAGAAGACTCTATAAGGTCTCATCATTTTAACACTCTAAAACCTCTCTAAGTTAGAACCAGAAATTTCAATAAGAGCAAGTCATTTTCCCCTTACGGGATAACTCCTATAACTAAAACTGCTACTTGTCTGTATGTCTATAAGAAATGGTGAAGTATATTAAACCCTTTGCACTGTACATTTATTTTTTTCATTCACATTACCAGCAACTCGAAACCACGATTGTCTGCTGTTATCGAGAGCATAACAATCAGACGCCACTACCGTGATTTGTCACCATTTTCAATGGCACTGCTCTGGAGCCCTCGAGTTCATAGGGTTAATATTTTCTATTTATGACTATTCTTAAATTATATGGAACAGTCAACATAAAGCTCATTCACAGATTTTGGACACAGAAATAAAGAACATTCTAAAGAAGCAAGAAGTTTTAATTGCTCTAGAGACATTCCACTAGTTTTTTGAGTGCTCAATGATTGTTAATAAAACAATATTTAATCAAATTTATCAACTTGAAAAGGATATACAAAATGTAAAAGAACAAATGAATTTCCTTTAAGATAATATTGGTATAAGATTTTATGTTTTCTTTTTGCAAGCATCTGTTAAATTATAATGAATAACAACTACACAGTACAATCATATCTATCACTACATATTTGGCGTGTTTTCAAAACAAACAAAAATAAGGAAACCCACTCTTGTACATCCATAAGTGAAAAAGAAATTGCGGTCTCTTGAACTCTCGCTTATCCATGTTCAACTGTATATATATTTCTACCTTTGAAAATAATTCATATGGAACAAATCGATACAATACCTTTAAGTATATAAATTAATCCTAGCTATTTGATTATACGTAATTATAAGTAAAAACAAAACATACCATAACGAGCCCACACACGGGGCTGTACTCCACTACACTCGCGAATCAGTATCGGGAAATTGGGATTCTCTTTCTTAATATTCACGTAATTCTTCTGAATAAAATCCCTGCAAAATAATATTCCATCTTGAAATGAACTATAAGGTTAAGTTAGAAGTTTATGTAATACTTTTATTTACCGTACACCCTGAGATTGTTTGCTTGTTTGACATAAGTGGATTCTTAATTCCTTTAGTGCACCGCCAAGTCGAACCGACATTATGATTATTTATTTTATTGAAGCTAGGAAAATGTATAAATTTTCTCAATTTTATTACTATAGTTTACTATAGTTTTTGACTGTCAAAATGACATTGACGTAACGTTGTTTTCTGTTGATTTTTATTTCAGTTTTTACCTCAAATAGCAGATGAAAAAGTACAGTCACTAGAGATTAGCGTTTTAGTCACTCCCACTCACTATTTTATAATATATTGTATTTTAATTTTACGAAAATAAAACGAGGCACACTAAGAGTCCTGGCACACATGTGTTATTGATTTCAGAACGAGTACATATTTGAAATCCTGCATTGTTTTGCTAGATGGCAGTATTAAGAGCACAGAATAGTAATACTCCTGGGAAAGATTAAGAGCTTCAGAGTGGAAACATATTAAATCTATCGTCAGTTGATGAAACCGAATAAAAAAAAATCTTTTAAAATTGGACAGAATAAGTTGAATGATTGTGCTTCAGTGCTAGTATGCTTGAATATAGAATCAAAAGATTCTTTTTTTTTTCGCACTGACTACGCTACTGACCTAGCAAGGTTTTCACAGCTTCACCGGACTAGAATCGAAAGATTTAGGTGCGAATTAATACTGAGTATTACTGAAGCATTTAATGTTTTGTTTAACTAGTATCCTTATTACATATTGGATCGATCGAGATCTCGGTAGAGCGCGCGCTCGCGTCCGCACCGGTGGATACCCTAGCCCCTATTACTTTTGATGAAGTATCGGATGCCATAAAGCGTTCTAAGCTTAGGAAGTCCCCAGGTCCCGATGGGATCAGGAACGAAGTACTGAGACTCCTTCCTGATCGCATCATAGCTCTATTGGTCTGCATCTTCAATGCGGCCATGTCCCAGGGCCACTTTCCAGCAGCCTGGAAGAAGGCCGATGTGAAAATATAACCCGGCAAAAAGGCTACGCTTCCCGATATATATCGCCTGATTAGCATGTTAGATAAATTATGTAAATTATACAAGCGGCTCTTTCTGAACCGTCTCCAGATCTCCATATCAGAATTAAATCTGTTGCCACCTGAACAGTTCGGTTTTCTCGCCGAACACTCTTGTACGAACCAAGCACACCGCCGCACGGAATACATTCTCGCTAGATTCAACGATGATCCCGATCGCAACCTGAAACCAGAAAAACTTAAACCGAAACGCACAATAGCAATCTTTTTTGATATCGCCAAGGCCTTCGATAAGGACTGGCATGAAGAGCTAATCCATAAGTTAATTCGTTTTCGTATCTCCGATAGATTAGTGCGTATAATCCGCGAATATCTATCAGATAGGACTTTCCACTATAGAGTGGGAGGTGAACTTTCCTCACCCCATCCGATACGCTCAGATGTGACTCAAGGGTCCATTCTCGCACCCACACTCTTCAATCTGTTCGTAACTGACTTACCTCGACCTAAGGGGGTTGAGGTTTGTTGTTATGCTGACGATACAGTTATATACGCTTCCGGCTGGCGGTCGGACTTTCTTAGTAAGCGCATCAAAAAGGCCGTTTGCACACTCGATGAATGGTTTCGTCGATGGCGCATAGAAGTTAATCCTGATAAGAGCGCCGCGATACTTTTCAATCCTAAACGACGCGATAATAATCTTAAACCTATCAGGCTATATGAAACCGACATACCTTGGGCCGAAGAAGTCAAATGTCTCGGTGTTACTTTAGATAGATGGTTAAAGTTCAATTCACATATAGACAGAGTGCGAAACAAAGCCGCTATGGTCTTGGGTCGCCTCCGTGCGTGGCTTTGTCATAAGAGTAAGATGTCCTTCAGACACAAGCTCACTTTGTATAAGACGTGTATATGTCCCGTGATGACATATAGCTGTCCCGTTTTTGCGCATACGTCGAAGGATAATTTTCATAAGTTGCAGGTTCTTCAAAACCGCGTTTTACTTACGTTTATTTTACGTAAAGTGACCGATGCCCCGTGGTATGTCCGGAGAGTCGATCTCCATAAGGACCTAGTTGATGCCTTCTATCTTGGCGTACGTAAAATCACTTACGATTAGTTATTTTGAAAAAGCCGTGAATCATCCCAGTCCGTTACTGGTATTCGCCACAATATACGAACCCGTACCGAACGCTGCGCATTATAAAAGACGTCCGCGACATATTTTTACCGCCGTCCCGATGAAATAACGGCAGTGAACGATCAGTACCAGCCTATCTCCAAACAGAGCGTGCTCACGCCCGCGTAACCACAGATCACGCCGCCGTGGTCTGGGGGTAAATTTCACTCCCGCACACCAGACTAGGTATCCCTCGGCATCGGCTCAAGCCTAGGTCCTTTCCCTCGGCGTGGAGCCCTTGAGTGCGCTGCTCGTGCGATACAGTGACACAAAATCTTACAACAACTTGCAACAACATTACACATATCACCTCCACACACGTGCACGCACACATGAAAGTGGAAGGATTGTATTTTTTCCCTAATCGAACTGACATAATTTACAAAAATTATCCGACACAAAATACATATAAGAGTTGTCGAGGTATGTATGCTTGGTACACATATATGTTTCAATAACTCATATAAGTATGAATATGTAGCGTAGCTTAGGTTAGCTCAGATAGGTTGCGAATTGCATGTATCAGGCAACAGCCCAAGCCGACGTGTGCCGTGCACCCTTGAGCTAGTTGTCAAATAAAATCGGCTGAGTGCCTTAAGCGCTCGCCTTAGTAGTCCGGTGAAGCTGTTAAGACCTTGCTAGGTCAATAGCGTAGTCAGTTCGAAAAAAAAAACCATGTAGTAAGTAGTCGATTCACATGTTTCATGAGATAGATTTAAAAATATACTTTTTTTTATAAATCTCAAATCACTTTATTGTGGTTTCGTACTCAAATTACTATTCTCTTTAATATTTTTTTTCGAGGTATTGTCTTAAAGTACCGTTAAATTTGAAGTCTTCTTTCACGCACTTCTCGACCTGCTCTAAAAGCTGTTGTTAAAAACCACTTTGAGTTAGGCAAAAGACTTTAATTTTATGAATTCTCATTGACAAGTCGATATTTTACTTACACTTTAGAATGCTTATGTATTGGGTGCCATCTTTTGAATTGCTATTTCTATAAGTAAAAGAACATTGAGTTAATTAAACAACTTTATTTAATTAACAGTTAACCGTAATTAATACTCAGTAGATTAAATTTATTTTTTGTACATCGTAAACTAAGTACAAAAAAACAATTTTTAAATAGAAACAACGTTCACACATCAAAATTTACTATGAGAATTAATATTGTTATGGACAAGTTGCCACATCTTTCGTTGTTAATAGTAGGTTTGAAACTGAATTTAGAGTTTTGTATTTTATTATTTAGCTGTATCATTAGTAGTATAAATAGTCAGGTTATTTAGGTAATTATAGTGAAAAATTAATATTTTAAAACCCTGACTATTGATGTGTCTAGATGTTTGGATACTAAGAGTAATTTGTCTATAAATATCGCGTCGTATCAGGCTTTCTTTTCTTAAGGAACATAGATAAGACGGTCTTAAATTACAATCCGAAAAGTTTAATATTGTTTCAGTGGATCCGAGTAACTAAATATGATTGGAAATATATTTTGCCTCAAATTTGCGTCATAAGTATCTATGAATACTAGATAACACTGTGCATATTAG
This sequence comes from Antheraea yamamai, assembly GCA_036509395.1. NCBI lineage: Eukaryota > Metazoa > Arthropoda > Insecta > Lepidoptera > Saturniidae > Antheraea > Antheraea yamamai. The sequence goes on from AP028438.1 coordinate 19,624,924, forward strand.
CATAGCAATAATTCTAAGTCTACCAATAATAAACAAAAATCACATCTTGTCATATAAAAGCAATGACTCTTCGCGTTTTATATATATCCATGCAAGCTTTCGTGTCTCATTTGGAGTGTTTTTCTAGTATGTATTACACGTTATTGGTCAAATAAACTTTCATTATTATATATGCAAAAATAAAAATCGCGTGACCCTATACAGAACATATCTAGGTATTTATTTCATTTTGAAAAGCATTAGGTTTATTTGACCAAATTTAAAAAAAATATTTGTCGATCATCTGCATCAGAATTCTCAATGAGCGTCCATATATTTATTCTTCGGGAAACAACTATTTTAATTTTCCTAATAAATAAAACGATTTAAAAGAAAAATGTAAAGGTATCTCCTAATGTACCATATTAATCTGATAAATATTAATAATTATTTATTATCTTTTGTATAAAATATTGATTAAGTTTTTAAAACGGTTTCCAATGTTTAAAAGGAGTTTCCAAAAAAGGGTTTAATTTTTAAAATTTAAACTAATAATGAACTTGATGAATTGGGGCTAATTTTATTAATATCATAAACGAAAATGTTTGTGAGAATGGATGGATATTTGTTATTCTTTTACGCAATTGGCCATAAAATAAGGAAAAGTGTCAAGTAAGTTTGAAAAGCTCTACCCCCTGAGAGCTGAATCGGTGAAAGCTGCATAAACCGTTAGGAGTAACACGTAGATTATGTATTTTGTCAGCTTTTATAAAGATGCAAAGGCAGGCGAATTCGCGAGCTGCTATTGGTATATATAACATAGTAAATAAGTTTTATAATAGTTATGTGGTGTCTGCAGTAAGATTAAAAATATTAATTACGTATATAAATAATTTTGATTATATATTTTCAAAATACAAGCACCAAAGCAAACAAAACCGAGTTGCAGCTGAGCAGCTCATATTAAGCAGTTTATATGTATACAGTTTATAGATAACAATAGACCAGGATTCTGCATATATAAAATTATAAATATTAAAATGCTCTCTCCAAATGTTCAAAGGTTTGCTTTATGTATGTGTATATAATAATGTTATAATATAATATAATGATAATTTGATGATCTGTGGTACCACAACTGGACAGTTTTCATCAAGTGTACATATCCTGCAGAGTTACGTGATTGTTGATTTCTTCCAATCATAGAACTAAATAAACATTTCTAATAATTACTTTTTAATCTCTTTTTTTTGTTAATTGCTAACGGTTAGTTACACTTTACTTTTAAACAAGACTTTATAATTATCGACAAAACAACAGTGACAAAATAAATTCAAATGTTACAAAACTAGTTTAAATTAACGAATCAGGGTTCAAAATATTAAATAAAAGTAAATTCGTATATCCCCTTACGATGTTAACTGTACCATTATTTTCCTTTATTAATATCTCACTCAAAACATTTAATCTATATTGTAGAAATGAGAACTCAAAACAAATCTATTTCTTTCTTAAATACCTAATATTTTGCTGGTTCGGTATTGTATATAATGTTTATATCATTTTTGAAACGTGTTCGAATATGTAATGGTATTTTTGTTTGTTAATTTCTGTACTTGAGTTTTTGGCGGTATCTTGGAATGCTATGTAGTGGTATTTATATTTTATCCATCATCTTGTGTTATTTGGCTCTATATTGTGTAATATTGGTGGTGCTTTACGTAATATAGTGGTTATTGTGCACAAGTGAAGTGGATCGGAAATAATACCACGGAGCATGGATTCTGACTTAACCCAAAAACTCCCAGGAAAGTTCTAACAAGATGGCCACCGTCTTGTTAGTTTATGGGAATTATATCAAGAAACTTGTAATATCGATACTCACTTGACAATGGCAGTAATAGTCTACTAGAAGACTGGTTGCCAAAAATAAAATAGAAGAATTTCTGTACTTGTAGATGGGAATCTTTTAACGATTTACTTGTATATTGAAAATAATTTGTTTCATGTTATTAAGACAATGCGAGATACGACGCGTTTGTTATTTGCTTTTAAAATACGCACATTTTAATCTTTTAAACACGTAAGACTTAGAGTGTGGACGTCAGGTATGTATATTTAGAATGATTATCTGTTAAAATTGTAACCGCCATTTAAAAAAAAAAACTAAAAAATTCGCTTTTTCAAAAATAAAAAAGTTAATATCATTAATTATGTATATGTATGTACATATTTACAAATTTGAAACACACTTATTATTTCTAAAATGATAGAACAATAATAATAAAAATTCATATGAGCGCAACATTTTTACAAACTTATAATTCTCTTAAATGTTGCAGGGTGGCAATATTTAGAAAATAGTTGTTTTTTAACCGCCTTTTTGTTGACACAAACACAACTGTTATTATCATTTTGAATGATACTTCGTATAAATATTATTAAAATGTCAAAAAAAAAAACAATTGGAGCAAATTCAATACACAACTTTCTACCTCGAATTATAACTGTACACGTATTGAGGACATTGATTAAACAGTTATATACCGGTGAATAAACTGACAAAATGATTCGTAAGCTTTATACAATTAAGTGAAAGCTTGAGCTATTATTATTTTATTTTACATACAAATCGTCAGGTGTAATAAAAACGAATTAAAAACTCTTTGGATTTGGAGTAAAAACTGACATAATTCATGTAAAACTTAATGAGAAGGGGAACAAAACCTCGTTTGATCAACGTGTTAATGGTGACTTAAATATAATCGTTATTTCTCGGCCTTTAGCATTTGCCCAGCAGTAAAGCCGACTGCATGTGTAGGATAAGCGTTTAAAAATATCTATAGTTACAGTATTACAAAACATAAAAGATAAAATTCAGTTAGTATTTTTCATCCTACTTTGCTGTAAACAACAAAATTAAACCAGAATACGACACAGTCTTATTAATTTTTTTTTTTAATTATTACCCATACATAGGAGATTATTAACTCTTTAATTTATATTTATTTATTTTAAAAACAATATCCAAGTAGATTCCTACATATGATTATCGTTTACTAATTTGAAAGTCTAATTAAATATCACAGATTCTCCTTCAAACCGATAACAATACTCCTTTTTAATTACTAAAATTTAAGTAGATTATAACCTCCATGCTCAGTGTCGGCCATGTTTGTTCACCTTCTCATTAAATTAACCTAAAACAAAGCACTCAAACGGAATATTACTATAATCAATTTAGTCTGTTAGTATTAGTATTGTTGTAAAATGTTATATGGAAATGAGACCAATAAGACCACATTCCGAGTAATGTGTATAGGTACATCAAACTATTTAGATAAAGTGAAAGAAAAAGTGTCATATATAAAAGTTTAGTTAAAAATAATTTACATTACTAAAAAAAAATCGTTGTTATAATTTCATATTTTACAATTTTAAATGCGAAAAGTGGTCATATGTTAAAAGTTAATTTCAATCCAATTATATTTTTGACATTCAAAACCAAAGAAAATTGTGTATACTCGTATTGTATAGATCTATGAAGTACCTACAGATATTATCTAGTCATTTATAGAGTTCATTAGTATTTTTTCAAAAATCTTTGCATATATATTTATGTCACAGTTATATATATTGGCAATTTATTCTTTTGTAATTGTTTAAAATAATATGACATTACAATAAACGCTTCATTTATCAAATAACTATTTTCAATGTCTATAACAGATATAGGTAATTTTATGAATAAGACTGACCATATCAAAAAGGAAAGGGCAAGTTAATTTTACCATCGGCCAACAACGTTAACTGTTGCACATGCAGGGATACTAATCGAACAACATTTTTACAACAAACTCCGTAATTTAGTCAACTGTACAACTCAAAGACTATCAGTACAGCGACCCATTCGATTGTACACAGCTCGAAACCGTACAGCAGAAAGCGAGACAGCAGCAAGACCAAGTAAGTCCTCACGTCGACCGTGCGGTACGGTTCATTATCAATATGACTGGTGTTAGTCGCTTCATGCTGTTGGCGGCTGTTAGTCATCAGCTAGCCTGACGCTGGCTCAAGGACTTTAACACTGTCCGCTGTGAGGCCCTGTTTCTGGCACCACTCCACGAAATCGTCAATGAGAACCGGCCATGCGCCTTCCGCGTCGTAGTTACTCATTCCATCGTCAATTTGTGTAGCAAAATCGAGTAGTAGATTCCATGTGTCCTTTGGTATTGATCTTTTGTGATTGTCCTGAAATTAAATTAAAATTCCAGGTAAACATACTTTTAAATTATATCTATAACTTTTGAGAGATAATTTTATACAAAACTATTATTTCCTATAAAATATAAAGAATACTATGGTGACCAAACAGGTGATATACACAAATATAAAAATCAATGATTCAGGTAAATAACAATCTGAACACAAAAGTGCATTCCATATAGTAAAAGATAACCTGTAACCGCTTATCTCTCTGGGGTACTATTTACTAACAATATATTTCAACCCTATCAAATATTAATTGTATAAAATCTGACTGAGGATAGTATGGCTGACCTATAATTTGACAATGGAAAAAGCTAATAACTTTTAAGCTTTAATATATAATCATGATGAATTTTTGAGACTAAATAACCCCTATCATCTTTGGGTGTCTAAACCAATCTAAATGGAAAGGATTAAAAGATAATTTATGTTATTACACATTATACTTTCCCACCTTTGTTGAAGTGCAACTTCTTGTGGCACAGTAGGGAAAAATTCTCATTATGCATTGTGTTAAACATAAGGTAGGTATGTATTTGTGTGTATGTGTAAATAGGTATAAGTGTTTATCCCAGTCTAGTAGTATACAAAAATTAGTAAATGTATAGTTAAGTATTTATACTACAAGACTTACTATAGTATATAGTTTATGAGCATTCTCATATACATATAAAGAAGTTTCACTTCCCCCATTCATATGCACTGATACACACAGTTTTTTTTAATACAATTCATATATGTGATATATTTAATTCTGTTAACTGATCACATAATTAAGCATTCGCTAATTACTGCTAATGATTTTGTTATTCATTAAAAATAATTGGAATTAATGCAAACCGTACAAATTGCACAATTACATTTAACATGACCTTCATTTGACATTATACAGTGATAATACATTCACATTTATATAAACACTAGCGGGTCCAGCTGATGTTGCCCTGCCTTGAAAATAAAAAAAATCCTAAAAGTCAACCGCAGTTCCACCTACCTGGTCCAGTTGTGCATCTAAACCATTCTCAGATCCACTGGAACACGCATACAAAATTTCATCAAAATCGGTCCAGCCGTTTAGGAGGAGTTCAGTGACATATATTGAAGAAATTTATATATAAAGAATTATATATCTGTGTGTGATGTGTAATTAAAATCAAGTGTTGGTTTATTATTGTATTCAAGTCTGAAGAAATGGTCCAGTCAGGTCTCTTACTGAATTACAAAGGCATCTTCATAAATATTTTTACTATGTACCACTAAGAATCTAATTTTACTAGACATGGACTAGGAACTAGACACTGGTTACTAATAAGAGTGAATGCAAAACAAGTGCATAAAGTCCCTCATTACCTTCTCTGTCAATTTTCACATACTATATTATATTATACTAGAATGCAGAATCAATTGAGGATTCATTATTCTCTAATTTAAGTTACTGCAATGTATAACTTTAAATCAAACAAACTGGATGCCCTTTCCTTACTGTGAACTACAGAAATTTTCTCAACATTTTTCAAGTACAATCGCATAATTTTATTCAAATAGTTGGGGTATATGGTGGTATATATTTATATACATTTTCAAAATTATCTAAGACACCAATTCCTATTCTACACAATAGTTTACTACCTAAGGTTTTACAGTTATAAGTGGAGATGCGCTTGATTTCTCTGAAATGATCTACTGGAAGTAGTATATATTATATGACATAAGAAACTTTAACATACATTTTAAAAATTAAGTGATATGTTGGGAGAGGCTTCAAAAATTACTTTCAATTCATAACATCCTAATAATGGTTTGTATTTATATAAGAATATAAACAGTGAAAAGGCTAATTGACACACATAGTTTGTTAACTGTATGCTGTTTTTCTCATGATGATGGGACTTTTCTGAGTCCGCCAGGTTATCTACTACCACCAGGTTGAAAATCTTTATCTAAGCACCTATATGTGCCTATATATACCTGTATGTGGTGTGTTCTGGCAGTTGTACTTGAGAGCCTGTCTAGAGGGACATAGAGATGTTTAGCATGTTTACTAGAGATTTTTAGGATGTTTACAATTTTGGATCAAGACATCATGTAACATCAGGTGAGATTGTGGTCAAAAGGAGTATTGAAAAAATTTTAGTCTTAGCTTTTCCATTGTCTATGTGATAAATACTATATTGTAGGAATTATATACAACAGTTTATTAAGTAGAATGTTATATGTTGAATATAATAGTTTTACTATTGTTAATGTCTATATAAACGCTTAGCATATTCCTTGGTAATGTATATATGTTGTTAGAATTCAATATACCTACTGTTAGAAATTTACACCAAGCATCTAGGAATTTAAACCTCCCACGGAGAACTATATTCCAATATGCTATCGCCATGTCTAAATCGAGGCCCTTCTGTCCTGCATTCTTAGCGTAATTAAACGTAAAGTGATAAAAATCTTTAAATTTATTTAAGTCTTTTAATTCTGTTTCTAGTGTTGGTAATTTAGCTTTTAATTTATCTACGCTGTCAACATTGAGCTCTAGCAAACCCGTAGTGAACTCCTCTTTCGTAAATTCACACTGCACCGCCGCTTTACATTTCCACGCTATTATAAGAACTAAAATTGACTCTGGACTTAGGTTGAGGTCTTCTAAAAATTTCATAACACCATCGGCTGTGATCTTTTCGTTCTCTTGTTGATCTCTATACTTATTGAATAGTTGTTCTAGCTTTTTTCTATCCACTGACGCTTTACCCGGGTCTTTGTAATAAGCATCAGGGTTTTGGAAATAGTTGTCGCTTGCAAGGTCTAGTTTCCAATCGTTCTGGGATAAGCAGTATATGGCCGTGCTCTCGCTAGTCTGCGTGAACGCGACGAACTTCTTCACTTTGTCTCTCTGTGATGACTTTAATTTATTCTGAAATTACGAACGTCATATTATAACCTCGGCACAGCTTGTCATCGAGTTGTCTTATAAACAAAATCACATAATATAATTCTGTTACATAAAAATACATGGTCGTCCATCACTATGATATTTTTACACGACAACTCACCATTTTCAATAGATTTATATTATTTTATAATGGCTTTCACTGTTATTTCGACATCAGAACCAAAGTGAAATAAATTAATCTGTGGAAATGACCACAGAATAATATTACAAAAAAAGTAATAGGGGAATACGATACCTATTTTTACAAACGAAACTCATTATATACTTAACACCTATTTCTTTTCTTCTATAAACCAGTTTGTGGCTTATGCATGATGCTTTGTAATTGAGATGTTTTAATTAATTAAATATACTATTAGTATATATTTATTACATAAATTATATACTGCATTTTTTCTAGTTTAATCTATTTTGTATTGTCTGAACTTGTAAAAAAAAATAGTAAAGAATTTGCAGATGATTGTAAATAAAGATATTAACAGAAAAATTGGTAGTTATTCTCGAATATAATTAAGAAAATGCTATAAAACAATAATTTTAATTTATAATTATTGTAAATACATATATATTTTGAGAGGGTACGTTCTTAGAAATTTCCGAACGAAACTTAAATGTCACAATATAATACAGAATCAATAGGGAGGTACACTGTTTATTTATCCCGCTAGGTTGTACATAGTCGTTGGTTCTGGTGTATTGATAAGCTCGTGTCAAATAATGACAGGGGGGAACTAACAAGTAAAAGAGTGCAAATTGAACGTCCTATATGTCTAACAAAGTCCTATAAAATAATAAAATATGACCTAGACCACAATTATATACCACTAGCACATAAGAGTAAAATAAATAAAAAATAAATAACGTATAATTGGACTAATAAGAATATAATAAGTTGAAGTTACATTTGTCATATGTATATAATACTTATACTAGTCGATTATAAAATAAAAATGACACATTTTATAAATTAACTAATATTATGTATAAAAAAACATTAACAATTTTTAAACAAAACTATATAACGTATCAAATTGTCATGTATATAAATGTATTATTGCGATCAAAGAGAAAAATTGAAGAATATAGATGTACAGCGTACATATACGTACGTATTATAGGTACATAAGTGTCACTGCCGATGGCGCAGTTTAATTTTTTTTTACTTTAGCGTCCGCCATTTTGAACTTTTCGTCTTAATTCGGAAGCCGAAGGGCAAATCCGATAAAACTGTTTGACGTTGATAACTCGTTGACCATAACCAATTATGCTAGCGCCATCTGAGATTAGCTTTGCCTATGCCTCCCAATTAAGGATGTCAGTTTAATAAATATCGATATGTATAATTTAAATTTATGTGGCATACCTATATCATGCGATATATTAGCTGATAATAGGTATTGTATACAGAATTGAATGGAGAACTCAAAAAATAAAATTTGGGTAATATTTTCTTCTACAACCTATTCCGGTTCTGTATGAGATAGTCTTGGTACAAGACGTTTGGCTAACGTTGTTATGTGTAACGATAATGGATACCTTTTTCGTGCTTATTTTATATTGGAGGAGTACAAGTCTAGTATACTTAAAATGTAACAAAAATAACATTTAATAAACAATTTTAAAGATTTTTTAAGAATTATTATTTACCCTTATAAAAAACTATCTATGTAATTGCGTGTAAGTTTTATAGTATTGATATATTCTATATCTGAATTCTGTTAATTTTATCGACATTACATATGCCGTTGTAGGCATGCCTATTGACAATTAAACAGCTGATTGTTCATAACAATCTTCAATTCATAAACCTGACGAATTATTAAGAATGAGAATTCAGATAAACTGAAATATATAGAAATGATGACGTGTTCATTAATTAATAATATTTTAAGATCATCGAGAATTAATTTGCAAAGATTTTTTAACACAAAAGTGCCTCGAGTAAGGTTTGCTCCGAGTCCAACGGGATATTTACATTTAGGCGGACTAAGGACTGCACTTTATAACTATTTGTTTGCAAAATCTAGAGCGGGTTCGTTTATACTCCGAATCGAGGATACAGACCAAACGCGTAAAGTCGACGGTTCTTTAGATGCACTTATAATAGATTTAGAATGGGCAGGAATCGTTTGCAACGAAGGACCGGGTAAAGGTGGCGATTATGGGCCTTATATTCAAAGTGAGCGACTGAATATTTATCGGTAAGTTTAAAAAATGTTCCAAGGATATGAGCTAAACAAAGGTGAGCTTGCGTCGAAAGAAACCTAGTTAAACATATTTGGCCATTGAGCTTATAAATTCAAAAGCACAATAAATTTTATATCCATGTATTTTTAAACTCATTGGGTAAACATATACATAAAATGATATTTCATTGTTCTGGGCTATATTTACCGTTTTGCTTACTTTTTTCTATTGTTTAGTTTTTATAAGTGAATTCATTTGCACTTCTTTATTAATTCTTGTCATTAAATATTTATATTTGAAAAGGATTCTTTTTCCTTGTGTTAATTTTTATTTTTCAATTTGTTAATATTGTCAATTTTATTAATGTGTTAACATGTTTCGGTTTTCAATGTAGTATGCTCCTTTTTGTTATTGTTATTTTATTATTCATAAGACTATTGACTGTTGTGTTATCCAAAATTATTCTTTTTTCCTCTATCCTTTTTTTATCTATATATAAACATAAAAAAAAAACTTTTATATTTTTTATTGTAGCAAGGCCGCAAGGTAACTTTACTGCTCTATGCCTAATGGTAAAGTACAGTAGGGTTGGCCCAGTTCAAGGGCTACAATAGTTTTAGTAATATCTTAACTATAGGGTAAGTAGAATCAGCACCGTGTCACATGAAATGTTTTACGAATCTGAAAGAAGCTAAAGACATTAAAGGAAAGTTGTGCTGTATCCTACCAATAGATAGATAATGATATAGAGGGGTAAATAAATAAAAATGAATGTGGTAAATTTTCAGGGAACATATAACTAAACTTCTGGAAAATGGATCAGCATACAAATGTTTCTGTACAGAAAGACGATTAAACATTTTACATAGAGACGCTGTAAGGAACCAGCGTATACCAAAATACGATAACAGATGCAGGAACCTAACTGATCATGAGATTAAAGAGAAGACAAATGCTGGTATTCCATTCTGTATTAGATTTAAGGTGATATTTTAGATTTTTTTTAAATAAATACAAAATAGGCTTTAAATCTATTGTTAAAATGTTGTTTTCAGTAAAATAATTGACTAGGAATGAGTTATAGTGTATGTACATGTCTTCATCTAGTGTGCAGTATGCTGCAATATAGGCAGTTTTCTGACATATCTATGTATATAGATTGAAGTAAAGGGAAGTTTAGAGCATATTTTTACTTATATGTATTGTTAACTTGTTTGCTTGCTTTGCATACCCGAAACCGTAATGATTCAATGTTATTGACAATGCTACCACTCTATGCATGCCAATTGAAGCATCAATCCTAGGAAGCGAAGAGAAATAAGCTATTAGCTCTAGCTATAACTTGACTCCGGTTAATTGTATCAGCTCTAAAAGTTTTTTTTTTACATATTTTTGAAAATATTAAGAGAATGGCTCATTAAAAAAGAAATACGACAAGAGCAAATAGGAATTTGAATTATCTATAAAAATAGTTCTCATTCTTATATAATTAAAGTGCATATTTCTGAAAAAAATTAAAAGCAGTTGATAAGCATTTGGAATGATATTTCAGAGTGCTAGTAAAAAAAAAAGTCCTTTCAAACGAAACAACCTAATATAAGTTTAATATATTTAATATTATATCGTGATCACAGGAATAAGTATTTACTAATATGTAATAGTTTGCAATTATATGTCTCCCACTTAATAACAAAAAAAAACACATATTATATACCAGGTGACTGTTTAGACATTAGCAATATTTCTGGAGGGCACACTGCACTCGATTCTCGTTCTAAATCAATAAAAAATAGTTGCTTAATACTTGACATAATTATCTAGAAAAATAGAAAAATTATACACAATCCTCTACGCGTCAATGTTAAAGCAGTGTCAATGACCGTAGGATGATTTCGCTTTGAAATTTGAAAAGGAACGTGGGAACGTCAGGAACAAAAAGAAAGCGTTTATTGCCCGTTTTACTATCGAAAGTTATTAACTCCGGGTCGCCCATTGTAGCTCTTGGCACTGGTCCTTGCACGTAGGTTTATTATTTTATTTACACGTTTGTAGCTATACTTTTGAAAGTCTTAGAACAAACTTTAACATATGTTTTCTTGGTTCTTTGTTAGTATTTGTTTTAATATTATTATTTTATATGTTAAATGTGACCATGAAGTATCATATCCTAGAATACTACGAGTCTCTAAACAGTCACCTGGAATAGTTATCTCATATTTAGCAAACAGCCGATCTTGTGCCTACGCAAGTTGGTATACATGACGTTTGTAGAGGGTTCATAGGTTTTTCCATGTACTTTTATCGTGTTCAGAAATAATCCATTTTTATATAGATCATCATAATACCAACCCAAGGGCTAATAAGGCCATTTCTGGACAAGAGACTACATGCGTTAACACATTCCGTGCCGGAAATTAAATCTCAGTTAAATGCTTAGTAAAAGCCTGGACTGTCGGAAACCATAAGGTTTAAGCTCCATACAAACGAATGTAGAATTTGAGATGCACAGGTCAACAGACTGTTGTCAGAATAAGTTTATAAAATACCGTATTTATTACAAAACTTGAATAATAACAAATAATGTGATGGAAAATTATAATTTTTGAAAATTGACTAGATTTTTAAAAATATCATCCAACATTTTATAAAGTCGTGGTGGTCTAGTGGTTTGACCAGTAAAATATCAATCCAATGTCCGCAGGTTCGAACCCCGCATGTACCGACGACTTCGCCTACATTTACTAATTTAAATTGGTAACACTGTCGACTGACGGTGAAGGAAAACATCGTGAGGAAACCTGAAACTGAGAAATGTATTGTAGTAATACCGTATATGAGAAAACATAGAACCGTGGATTTCTCAGAGCTTGCAATCGCCAATACATTGAGGGCTGGTGTGGTGATTATACCCATACCTTTGCGAAATGGCCTATGGCCCTGCCTGGTCTCTTACAGGCTGATGATGATGATCCACCATTTTGGGATCTGGATCTAAAAAAATCAGCCGAGAGGTTAAAACTCTTACTATATTGTTTTAATGTGTTTAGTTAACATCGGATTGTCAGTCGTTTGAAGACCTAATATTTGGTGGAATTGCATTTGATGTGTCGCTTATCGAAGGTGACCCAGTTCTGATGAAGAGCGATGGATTTCCCACGTACCATTTCGCTAATGTTGTTGACGATCACCTGATGTCCATCACCCATGTCCTGCGAGGAGTGGAATGGCAAATATCCACCACAAAGCATTTGTTAATTTACAGGTTAGTTCAATGGGTAATTTTTTTTTGGCAGCTATTCTTTTAAATTATTACTGCCATTGTCGAGTAGGTAATAATATTACACGTGTCTCGTGATTATTTCAATGTTCTGACATTATGGTCCCCTTGTTAGAAATTTCCAGGGAGTTTTTGTGGCACCTCAGAATTCATGCTCCGTGGTATTACTTTCAATCTACCTAATTTGTGCACAATAACCGAACTATATTACGTAAAATACTACCAATATTAAAAAATACAGAGTCAAATAACACAAGATTATGAATAAAATAGAAAACCCATTACATGACAGACCAAGATCCCTCCAAACACAAACTATAAATTAGATACTATGTGATTATGGAGCGTAGATGTATGAAGAACCATTTCTGTATATGGAAATAGCATCAGGGTTCATTATTGTTCAATTATTTAAAAAGTTGCATAACAGTAAAGACCTAAGAACCAGTAAACGTATTCATGAAAGTTCACAAAAAATGTATCACTGTCCACATTTTGCCACAGTGTGATAGAAGAGTATGGGAGAGAGGAAGATATATGTATTTGTCTTACTCTTTCTCTTATATCTTTGAAGTTATTGCTGTTTTATACTTGTTTCATACTACGATCATAAGGTTTTACTGTATTATATTAGCAGATTCCATACGTCTGCTATATAGTGCTGCGACACGGTGATAATTATGTCACGTATAAATTATGTAGCGGGTTTTCATTTATATCCTGTGAAATAACAGTGACAAATAAACAGCTATAAGCTATAAATAGCTACTCGTGATAAACAGTTGTACCGACACCAAGTCACCATAACTGTTATAAGAATATTTTGCACAGTTCCTTTATAATACGTTTGTGACGCTACTACACATATAGTTATCTCCCGGCTATGTGTGCTTTAAGTATCTAACACGGTTACAAAATACTAATTTTTTTTTTATGTGAACAACTGAAGAAGAAAATTTGAGTCGTTACATTTCAAATAAGCTAAATCCCACTTTAGCCGTTCCGAATATTTTACGTTATTGTTCAAGGTCTTCAAATGTACATGTAAAAAATGAAGATCATAGAAAAAAACTAAAAACCTTATGAACGACAAAATTTTAACTTTGTTTTCGGCATATAAAAACTGGAAATTAAATAAAAATTAACGATGTTATAAGTACGATTAAAATTGTAATTAACTCATTTTGAAGTGTTGAAAATCATTAGTATATTATGCACTAGCAGTGCCCACGACTTCGTCCGCGTCGAACTTTACGTAAAAAACAGTGACTAATAAAATCATGTGAACGTATTAATTCCATTTACTTATCTACTTTTCTCTCGCATTTAAGTCGCGTCGCCATTAAAATTACAATAACTTTTGATAGAGTGACACGATTTTAATAAAACCATAGTATAATGTTACTCTAGGATATGCTGTGTGATTTGTGAGACTTTATCGTGAACACAGTACTTTAGCAGCGATGCGTGTCCAAACAAACAGTCATACAAACGTTTCTAAATATGAGTGAAATGTATTTTATTACTTATTTCTAGACACCTGCAACAATTTTTTATTTACAAAATTCTAAAAAGTACATACACGTTACATTTACATTCTTATTATATGTATAAATAGATAAATGTGTGTATGTATGTGTGTGTATGTCTCATTCATTTTTTTAAATTATGTTTTAGGGCATTCGGTTGGACTCCACCACAGTTTGGTCACTTACCACTAATAGTTAACGCTGACGGTACTAAGTTAAGTAAACGGCAAAGCGACGTGAAAGTGGAAGATTATAGACATCAAGGTAATAATTTTATACTGTTATTAGCCTAGACCGGCCTGTGGTTGGCCAATATACCTTTCCTGTTCTGTTATTCAAGACAGTTTTTTGGTTTTGGTCGGTGACGTTACGTTTTTGTCTAAACGCTATTTTTGACTAGTGATATTTAACAACGTGATTTAGCAACGTGACAGTATACAATAGTACTTTAGTATATTGTCGAAATTTGTTATCGATGTTTGATATTTTTGAACTCGCAGAAGATACAACTCTATGCCCTAATTTAGTAACTTATTGTATAGATATACTTACGTCGATGTACGGAGTAGATATCTGAACACTAGGGCGTTTCATTTCAACCCATTTTTTTTGTTAACACCCAGAAATATCTTTCTAAATGCCGAAAAAAAATAACCTCTAAATTTGAGCCTGTAATTTTAATCCTAAGTTCTTCCATTTTGATTTAGAATATTTTCCCATTTAAAAGGCATATTTAAAATTACTTTTTATATTTCTATAGCATTGTCGGATTCTAAGCTATCATAGTAAGAAGCACGGTTACTTATAATACATTTACCACTCTACAAAAGATCCTTTGACAATTTTACTCTAATTCGACTCGTGTTGATGGTATCAGTTTTAAAAGTCAATTATCTATAAAAACAATCCTCATCGGTATATCGTTAAAATGCATAGTTTTGAAGAAATCAGCGAAAAAAAGTCAATTCTAATGAAACACCCTATGGAACACATTATCACATTTGTTTCTGTTCTCATGCACAAAAGACTATTTGTACAATTTGACATTCCCTGCGCAACTTTTAAATAAAATTTGCTATTTCAATTATTTTGACGTAAAATAGCGATACCTCATATGCTTAAGTGTGCCACAATGCTTGTTACACTAGGTGTATAGTGGTTGCGATTCCTTGGATCACGATTCTTGTGGTCTATCATAGGGTGAAATATTTTTCTTAGTAACTTAATTAATGTATCGACAGGCGTGTTCCCGTTGGCGCTTGTGAACTACATAACTCTATCGGGAGGGGGTTTCGACCATGTCCCAGGTTCAGGATTCAGGTTGAAGACAATGGATGAACTGGCGAATGAGGTAGTTTACATAAGATATATATTCTTCACTTGACTAGATGTTTCTGAATTTTTCGGAATTCACGTGCATTTACTAATTGAAGTTAGTAACCCCATCGGCTGAGGGTTATACACATTTTACCTTCTATGGTGGATTTCTTATAGACTGATGTGATAGCATTAACTTTTAACTACACGCTAATAGTCATTTAGTACGGGTCAGTAGTAGCCAATCAGTAGTGCTAAACATTAGTACGCTCCCATAATTTCATCATTAACAGACATATAGGTTGTGGGTTTTAACTCATTCTTAATGTTATTTATCTTTCTCTCTCTTACATCTCTTACAGACTGATTTGAAAGCTTTTCACTACGAGCTAATACTAATTTAGTACGAGTCAGTAGTAGCTAATCAGTAGTACTAAACATTAGTACGCTCTCATGATTTTATTATTAACAGAAATTAAGTTTACGAGGTTTAATTCCCTTTTAATATTATTTAACTTTAATGGATAATAATTTAATTACAGTTTCAAATTGATAAAGTATCATGTCACCCGAGCCGACTAAACCCAGAACTACTGGATGAGTGCAACCGTCAGGAAATCAAACGTCAATTACAAAATAAAGATCTCTGTCGTGAACTGGTCGTTAAATTACATAAATTAATAAAGGAAAAGTATCCACAACACGAAATAAACCTTACCGATGACCAAATAATGGGTGTACTCAATTGGTCCACGGCCAGAGTCTCGAGATTAGAAGAATTGGTGACGACAAAATACGGTTTTATTTGGATATTACCGAATAAAGACATCGATGTGGACAGAGTTTTGTTGGGAAAATTATTGAAATACTTAGACGATTTGGTTTATTTCGAGAAGGGGAAATTAAAGGACTCGTTGCGATTTTTTGCTGATACTAACGATGTGAAGTTTCCAGTTTTAATGAAAACTCTAAGGTCTATTCTCAGCGGGTTGGATGAAGGCCCTGGAGTTGCTGAGATGATGGATTTGTTGGGGAAAGAGCAGACGTTAGAAAGAATAAAAGTTGTTTTGAATTGATAATTTGTGTTTTAATACCATCGTTACTTATTTAAAGGATGTGATGTGTTTCAAGTATTTATATTACTTACTAGCTTCTGCCCGCGACTTCGTCCGCGTGGAATAGTTACTTTGGGCTAACGTTAACACGCAGCGGTATCTCACAAGAGGAAAAGAACCCGATTTTTAAACATTCTTTTTTCGTGCTCCGCTCCTCTTGGTAAGACTAGCGTGTAATATAGCCTATAACCTTCCTCGATAAATGAGTTATATAACACTGAAAGAATTTTTCAAATCGGACCAGTAGTTCCTGAGATTACCCCCTACAACGTCACAAACTCAAAAAATCACAAACCTTACCTCTTTATAATATCAGTATATTACATATTACATATATATTACAATCGTAGCATAGGATGCAAAACAAAAATTACAAAGTATTTTTTTTAATATCTTAAAAAATATTTACAAGTAATATTAAACATTATTCAGGGTTTTCTTTTATTTTTTAGTGGTTGAGGTTCAGTTTATGTGGAACAGTGCTGCGGACAAAAAGTTACTCTTTAGCAGCACCCGGGGAGTGAGAAGTACACTTCCTGCTAGGAACATACTAGAAAAAATACACACACGAAAATAGAAATAAAACATAATTTTGCAATATACCATTAAACATTCCAACATGGCTCCTTCTATACGATAACAAATATCAAGTAGACAATATACTCAATGTGAGCATACAAGTTTTAATACCATTAAAATAAAAATCTGGTGGTAGAGCCACGCTGAAACTATTACTGGTTTCAGCGTGAATGGATCGGCTCGCCCCCAATACTACCACCCGACCCACAGAAACACCCACGTCAAGTAATAGTGCTTCCATTACAGTTTCGTTCGGTCAGTGAGAGCGCCGGGGGCCCATCTCCATCCCCCTCTCCACCACCTCCCCCCAAACACAGGCTGGCAACACACTTGCGACACCCCTGGTGTTGCTAGTGTCTGTGGACGCTGGTGAATACTTAACATCAGATGACCCACCTGTTCGTTTGCCTCCTATGATAAAAAAAAACTGTTTTGGAATATTAGCCCTTTGCAGTCGAAGTTCTTTTTCATTCGTATTACCAGCAACTCGAAATTACGATTGTCTGCTGTGCGACAGTAACAATCCGCGAGCCACGACCGTCATTTGTCACTAACAGCAAAACACCCTGTAACTAGTTTTTACGATTTGTTTTTATTCTTATTTTAAAAACTGAAAAGAGCCCTCGAGTTTGAACAAATATTTTAAATGGCTCCGCTCCGGAGCCCTCGAGTGCAAAGGGTTAGAATGTAATAAAACAAAAGCTCGTAATTCACAAAGACATATTTATTTTAATTCGCACAACCTTAATCTATCACTACTTGTACGACTAATAGTCTGTGTCTATCACCACGTTACATGCACAAGTTTATGTCAGAATAAAAAAGCACCACAGATTATAGCGCAATACTATACCATGGACTTATTCTGCCGTTGAAGCATAATAATTATGCTTCCCAGAAATTACACAATATTCATAGAAATCATTATATGTAATACAGAACACTAAATAAACATCTTCAAAAATTTAGAATTCTTTACTAACAGTGTATAAAACTTGTAGTAATAAGGTGCAGCTGGCGGGACAAAACTTTTAGGTGCTTGGCGATAAATTGTCATCTTAAGAGTGTTATCTCATCAGACGGGCATTACAAAAGTCCTTACGATTATAGTTTCTTCATGTTTTCCATTACTGAAAGGCTAGGCTTGTAGACAGCCATCATAGCAAATTAAAATCGCAATTGCTCTTTTCATTATGTCATTATATCAACTAGTAGGTACTGACTTTGGTAAGCATAAGATATCAAGCTATGCTGACATGAATGGTTTTAGAGTCTGTGCCTACGAGACTTGTCTAAGAAATCACAGAGGCTATGTTAAAGTTAGCTTTGATTTGGAGATTTGTCACATATATCTGTGTTTCGGTGTAGTTACAGTTTATAGTCAGTTTCTTTCAACAAACTATCTTACGCCACTTCATCCCATAACAGCAGAAATTGTGGTCAAACCTATAATTTAAGTGTTTAAAGTAGAAAATAATGTTCGTAATAATTTTAATAATAACTCTATCTAGGACACTGAGTTTTAGTAATATGCCATCAAACGAGAAACTCAAGTTTATTGTTGGAGAAAAATAATGTCATTCTATAAAAAAGGCATTACTTCCGCTCTATATACTATGCTTTAACGGTCTCACGGTGAATTGACTCTAAATAGTACAACTTGTTCGATACATAAGTCGTTCCAGTGTCTCACTCGGGTCCACTATCCGCAAAAGAAATAAAATACAAGTATTTTATAACAGGACAATTTAACGTTAGGTGATTTTTGTAATAAAAACAAGTGGAATTAATAAGAAGAAAAAACAACCACAAACCTTTTTGACTGAAAACTTTATTAGGCGCGTTGAGCGGTATTTTTAGCGGGATATAAATTTATAATTTCGCGTCATGACATGTCAGTAAGCCTGACCGACCGTAATGCGCTTGAATCATACCAGCAACGCTTAGTATTGTTGCCGTGTACATTTAATATACATATTTTTGTATTGAGATTGTGCAAACTAACATATATTTGATTAATTAATTAACTGTATAAAAATGTATATAATTATTGTTCGAAGTGTCAATAGATGTGAAAGCCAGACTAATAATAATAATTTGAATTTACAAATTATGAAATTAAATTCACACTATAGTTCACCGAAAAATTCAAAAGAGAACACAGTTATTCTATTGTAATGATTTTTCACTTCTGTCGACATTTCTTATGACTGCCTCGATTTCTTTATTTATATAATTTATAGGTTATAGCGTTCGACCACAATCATCTGACGTTGAATGAGGAAGTTGTCTAAGATGGTAAAAGCTTTTGATGGTGGTAGAGCCACGCTCAAGCTATTACTGGTTTCAGCTTGAATGGACCGGCTCGCCCGGGGTAGTATCACCCTCTCACAGAAAACCGACGTGAAGTAACACCTCCCCCTTGCCCTTCCCTTCCTCCCCCTCCCAAACATAGGCTGGCAACGCACTTGCGGCGCCCCTGGTGTTGCAAGTGTCTATGGATGGTGGTGATCACATAACATCAGGTGACCCACCTGCTCGTTTGCCTCGTATTTTATTAAAAAAAAGCGCCAAATATAAAGGGTACTCAAATCAGAACACACCAACAGGAGTTTCTCTACTTGAGGGTGGTGGACTTAAAAAGACCCTACCACCATCTTTCCTTTTTGCGGGGTGGTAGGGTGTCTGTACCCGACTGGATCGCGACCACCGTACACCAGGTGGAACACCCGCCATAGTGACACGTTTGGGCGTGTCGCGTTCCGGGATCAGCCGGTGTATATCCAGCAACCGGGGCTGGGGTCTGTCCCTGACTGGGTCGCTTTCAGGCCGGCATGACAGCGGCGACCGGCGATAGATAATATGTCTTTCGGTGGTCGCCATTGTTTTTGGATTGTACTGTGCTTACCATCAGGCACAGTACAGTCACTTTGCCGAGCTACAATAAAAAAAAAAAAAAAAAGCTCCAACTAAGTTGCAAGGATTCGAACCTACGTCCATCTACGATGTGTCCGAATAGGCTATCAACTAAGCCATTATCGCTTCAAATCATCATACCAATCATCATTCGCCTGATTTTTCTTATTCACAGACAATATTTCAATATACGCTTATGTCACATGTACTTATTATACTAATCTAAAGACCTCTCATTGCTTAAAATCCGTCGAGTTGTATAGGCTAGAACGTGCCAAAAAATGGACATTGCATACATACATTTGACAAACGTTACCTTTCGGGCAATAGACCTAACTGGTGTTAATGGGGCCCGATAGCAATATTGAAAGAGGGGACAAGTTTATATCTAAATTATATCCAGCTGTCCACGACGCATAGCCTAGAAGGACCTAGAAATTCTGTAGTTATTTTCATAATAAATTACAATTTTACGAGAGTTTTATTAATGGTATGAAATTGTGGGTTTTTTAAGTTTTGCTTAGACAAATGTGGATCCAGTAGCTTGTGGACGAGATATCATCGACAAGGCGGTACTGTAGCGTTGCCCAAAATCTCTTGCAGTCTTGGTTTTGTTCTTGGGTGTTGTCAAGACCAATACCAAGACTCACCCCTACAAGACGAGACTGGGCCTGCGAGACTCTTGCGCTCTTGCAGTAGTCGAATTTGAACCTTATTGACAATATTGATACACGTTCTCTAGTATCGGTATCAAGATCACGATTCTTTCTAACACATAATTTTGACTAATATTTCTAAACAAATAAATGTATTTATATCTACAGAGAGTATAATTTGTTTAACAAGGTTTATAACTGACACAATCGATCCAGTATGATAACTATTTATGTTACACGATATTTTGATTACCAATGGCTCGGTTGGTGATTATGATTGTTTAGTTGATAATTTATTGACAACAACAACATTTCTACATATAATGTTTCTATTGTCACATGTATTTTCCAGAATCATACTTCTTTTTTGATTAACAAAATATATCATGCGATTTTAAATGAGGCAAGAGAACCTTATAAAAATCCTTGTCGAATTCAAATAAGAAGACATAAAATAAAATGATGGGGTCCTGAAATAATAGCTAGAGAGTAATAAAAGTCAAAATTATGATTAACAGTATAATTTATTGAATTCCCAAATATAAATGTTCAGAGAAAATATCGAATATGATAATAACATCGTCGACTGGGATTCCGTAGTAGTTTTATGACTATACATAACAATTAGGGCAACGATATTCAATACAACATAGCAATAGAGACAGAGATGACAATTAAAAAAGAACAATTCACAGATTAAATATTAACGTTTTTTTTTTAATTTTGACAGACGTTGACACATCTTTATTTTCAGATTTACTGATAACATGTTTTGTGACCAGAATATATAAAGCATGTTATTTGAATTGTATATAAAAAAAGATAAATTATAAGTCAAAATAATGTTTAATGTAACAAATATATTATTGACGCTTAAAATAAGCAAACACTATTCAATTAGATAGATACGTAGGCAGATGCTATTGTGTTACTTCTTTTTAAAAAACTGCTATATCTATTCCGTTCACAGATTATACATCAGTGTTTATATGAAGTTAGATCTATTATATACATGCTGATATAAACATCTATGTTTGATTTTAAATTACCTAAAAAAAGAGAATAAATTCTTTCAATGTAAAGATTACTAATATGAAACCATTGTCATATTTATGAAAAAGATAAATAGAGATACGTATTTCATGATTTTCATTATATAATTTTGTTTTAAGTAAGTAAAATGGGACAAATGTAATTATTATCATATGGTACCTTAATTAAGTCAACTTAAAATTAAATTGAGCAAAATTATATTAAAAATTGTCCAATGCAGGGTTAACCGAATATCAATAATAATAAAACCGCAGATAAATTCGTGCTAAAATATGTATTTATGGATTTAATTCGTATATTGGTAATATTTAAATAACTAAAACTATTTTTTACCCAATTGTTTAAATAAATCCCTAGTATGTTTCGTTGATTGTATAAGTGGATAAAACTTTAAAAGTTAACATATTATTGATTTCGTTTTTATCCTCAACCTCGTGATAAATTATTATAATAGAAATAGAAAGCTCTAAAGGAATACGTGTAATATTATTTTGTAAAATGTTTGTTATTCCAAAATTCAATTTAAAACAGATAATTCATTTCTACAATGCGTTATACATAATATGATGGAATTTACATATTCTTACATAGCTTGTCGAATGCGAAATTTAACAAGTTTAATGTTTGAACTCAATATGAACAGTTAACCCAGTCTTAAATATTTATTATCAAAACATAAAATATACTATTACGAACGAGGAGAGACTTAAGATTAGTCCTTTGGTCACACAATACCAATTTAATTGATTCGTTTCGTATACATTCATTTTAGGCAAATTATCACAAACGAACGGGATGAAGTGTTACTGACCTGATGTAAAATAACCTGTATACTTTCATAACATATTTTAAAATTAATTAAATATGTTATATTAATTATAAAATTAAAAAAAAAAAACTTATGCCAGCGATTTATAAAAATAACACTACACATATTACATACTGATAACGTAATTTTAAAAAGCTGATAAAAATCCGTATAATACATATTTGAAATAGTTTAAAATTAAAAATATCGAGTAATTTTCAAAATCCAATATACAGAGTGTATTTTCTGAAGGGAGCAGTAATGTTAGTAACCGTTGTGGCTTACAGAAAAACGTTCTTAAACCTTTGATTTTTTAACACATTTTGACTTTAAATTCCACATTGAGTTTGGCAGCCGACTGAAGAAAGTGGTATTAAAAATAGTTATGCCAATCGATTCATTATAAGGATCAAACCGACATTAGAGTGCAATTCGAATCTTCTAAGAAATTTTTCCTGTAACCCTACTGTAGTAGGTACTTCCTTTGCGGTACTGCATCACCGCTCAATCTCAAAAATCCACCTGTGTAAATACCGCCCGAACGATAAATTACAAATATAATTTAGACAAAAATTACACTATAACGAATAATTATTCGACTTTTTCAGTCTTTCAACAATATTCACCCACGACTCTTTAATCCCTTAACATAAACTTATCAATTTTGCATTCATAATTTTCTAATAATATCAATGAGTACTAAGCTTAATAGATTTATATTATTAAAAAAAAATACTTAAACGATATATATATAGTAAAGATTTCACAACATGCGTCAGGAACGTAATATTATTAAAATTCAATGACTGGTCGAAAATTAAGCCATCACGTTGTCTTTTCAATAGTTGGGTATCAGGCTTAGATTCGTGTGCGAGAAACGCCGATATACTGAAGGTTTAAAATTACTATTCCATTCAGAATTATAACACAATGTGGCAATGATGTGACCCAATGATATAACTAAAAAGTTGTTGATACGTTGACAGCGCCTTGTTAAAAGTTGGCTAGCTAGCTTATTTCTGACGGCTGCCCCGCCAATCCGCCCGTATCTAAGCAACATCTAACTATTTCCTCTTCACTACCGATATTGAGAATATGCCATCTTACTTCCACATTTCATCTAAGAAAGTGTGGCGTTACAATGTTACTTTACGTATGTGTGCGTTATCATGCCATTTATTTTGTCAAAATATCATGTAGGTAACGCATCTACAGCTTTTTAGTTATAATATAATTGATGTAACCAGCGCGGGTGAGTTATGTAGTGGCAAAGGTAAAACATGTGTTGGTCTTCCAAATGGATCACTTCCTCTAGTATTGTCAATAAAAAAAATGCTACGACCCCGCTACGAGAAAGTAAAATAGGTAGGACCACGCAGCTCGGCAACCTTTTTCTAGTCTTTACATTTCATCGTGATGTGTCACGTACCTTTTTATTTCTCATTCACAGTCATGTCACCCCAAACGAGTGTCACGTGGATTAAACACCCCCACACCCGCGCCCTACTACGTCACTAGTCGGTCGGTTTGAGAATTTCTTTAACATTTCAACGTTGGCATTTTTCAATATAGCGACGAGCCGTGCACTTATCAAACGTATTTGAATTCTCTAGAAGTTCGAATAAGATATTTGGTAAATAGCGAGACGCCACTGGAATACGATATGCTTTTCGAACGTATTTTAATTTCTAAACCCATGACAGACTATTTAATCTTTTATGAATTCTGAATCGAATGCGCTGTGAAATGCCCATTATATTGTTACAACCTAAAACATCCACTTAAAAGTATGAAGACAATTTTCAACAGCCACAAAAACACTAATAAATATTAATTAGGCTGAACTTTATCCGTTCAATTATTCTCAATTATAAAAAAAAAATAATCAAATATGAAACACGACACCTAAGTAGAAAATCGAAGCGAAAATTCGATGCTTAATCGAAATCGTAAAATAGTTTTTTTAAGTAATATTCATTTTTAATAACATTATTATTATGTAGCATATAAGCCGAGTTAAAATATTGATATGATTATATTACAGAAAAGGAAAAACATTACAATTTTTTAGTCTCTCTGAATATAAGCCTAAAGTCAAAGCTTGTGCATAAAAATGTCAAGAGTTTCATACAAAACCAAGTTAACAATATGATTATAGACATCTAAAACTGGCATTTATTCGTCCTGAAGTTGTCTCGATGTTATACATGTATACAATAGGCATTTGTACCTAAATTTGTGGTCTACGCTTCTATATTCAGTGCGGTCAAAAAGATTGATGAGACATTTAGTAAATCATATATGCTGAGAAACAGTTCTGTGTATAATAGTATGGGAAGTTATTAAATCTATTAATCAAACACATGTCTTCAGAAGGAAACAAAAAATGAGTCTTAACTCAGTAAACTTAGACGGTATTATTACAAAAAAGTTAAATACGTATTGAACCCTGGCTTTAAAAAGGTCTCATATTAAATGCACCGCAGTCGCCATCTTGTTCTTTTGTCTCGCTTTGGTTACGTTAGTTTAGACTTGTGAAAAAGGATTACACGAACTCGCCTCGGGCGAGCGCGGTGCATTTATTAGGAAACTTTTTTAAACCAAGTATTTAATACGTATTTAACTTTTTTGCAATAACACGGAGAGTGTCTGAGAAATAGACCGAATTAAATATGACGTGGCTGTTGCAAAACTATCCCCTTTGTTTTTCTAGTATTTAGAATAGTTTCAAACAAAACTTTTTTTTGATACATTAGTGTCATTAAGTTCATCGGTGAATTAGTATCTACCGTTCGAGTCATTTTTAAAACCCTTATGCTTTTATGTGAATATTTTTTCAGTTGAATCGTGTGTTTTGGCACTTCTTGCCGCTATCCAAATAACCTGTTCGAAGTTATCGCTATTTTTACACAATATTGTCCATAAAATATCCACCACCCCTTTGCTTATGTTTTGTCAAATTAGAATATAACTTGATACTATTTTTTGGCACCAACCTCGGGGGTGCCAAAATGGTCGAACTTTGGTTTGGGCTCTTGCCTTATGTTGCAACAACGGGAATCTTACTAAGCTGAACTAAACATGTATTTTGTATCTGCCAACTGTGCTAAACTAAACCACGAAAATACTAACCAAGTTCCAAAAATAAGGAAAAATAATCCTTCCACCATATAGTGTCGTTGTATTGCCCTAAAGTGTGCTCGAAGACTTCACTCCGGGCGATTGCAATGAGATTTATAGAATTTATGAGACATTCCTATAAAGTGCCATATATGCCATATATATGCAATAATCTATGCAGGTCTCACAAAAGATTTAATAATTTCCCATACAGCGAACAATAATGAATTAACTATTTGGTTATATGTTTAATACAGTTAACATTACAGTGATATCACATGCAAAGTTGTAATATAGATGAAATGTAACCATTTCATAAAGTGTCGATATGACCTGTACGAGTTAAATTTGCACAAAATATCTAATAATCTCACATACAATTAAAAATTAGAATATACTTCGCGATACTTCTATGAATTAATTATTTAATACAGTTAACATTACAGTGATATCACATGCAACGTTGTAATACAGATGACATAACTATTAATTACTATTATATGTAAGGATGTTTGATGGACTAGATTATTATTGTTTATTAAGTGAAATGACGACATCGTAAAGACTGATCAGCCATTTCGAGTATATTTTAATGAAATGTTAATCTAATAATTTAAAAAAAAATGCTGTATGAAAAATGATTTAAAATATCGTAACATATAGAAAAATCATCATATGCATATTCGGGGAAAACGTTAAAATTGTAATTATTTGAAAAAAAAAAAAATTGTGTTGTTTTAAACGTGTCGAAGTATACCAGACGCAAACAAATAACGAACGTAAGGCTATACAAGTAAACACCCACCGTTAGTTCCAATTCGCGTCAAATGACTATAGTAAGACTAAAAAATATTAATTCAAAAACTGTAAACAATTATTTTTCCATGTACAAAAACATGTATATACACGATTTATATCATTCACAGCGTTCCAAACAACGCAAAAAGTAACATTAATCGAATCATGCATGTTCAGTTTCAGTCAACGAATTCATTATAAATTCTTACGAATTAAATATAACGATATAATACAGAAGATTCGAGAGAGATTTAAAAGTCACACGAAACAAAAATGTTATGTAATACAATACATATGTAGGTACATAGTAATTGGTGTTTCGTCAAAAAAAATTGACATTTACACACAAATGTTACCAGGTTAATCCTTCGTTCTCTATTTATTTATGGAGAATGAGATATATATCGTAAATTGATTTACGTGATTATAAAAATTGAACCTTACTATCCTATAAATAAAGTGTCAAATTTTATGCATTCGTAATGTTAATACCGAAAAAAGTAACAACAATTGAATTAGACCTTTATAATTATATCTGTATAGTTTCTGAAACTTAACTTCGATATCCTAACCCGGTTACATGTGTGTATAAATGCAAAGAAAACCCCGATATATCATAATTGTTAATAATAGAGATTATATCCTAAGACTATAAAATACTTTCGTAATATCGAATAGTCCTAAATCATCTAAGGCATTAAATTTGGAAATGTTTATTATAGTATTATTATCTAGACATTTGTAAACGAGTAAATATCATCAAAATATTCTCTCTTGTTTTTTTTTTAAATTTACCAATCAATCATAATCTATTCCTTTCAGAATTCGGCGACATTTTGTTTTGGTTTCTGTTTTTTCCCATTCTAAGGAAAAGGCAAAAGTATCTACATCACGCAGCCAAGTCAGACATTATGGCATAATTGCCAATTCTGGACTGTTTTGCGATAATTTCACTGTTCTAACAAGATGGCGGCTCTCTTGTTAGAACTTTCCATGGAGTTTTTGCGGCGTCTCAGAATTCTTGCTCCATGATATTGTTAGTTTTCCAATTACAGAGCATAGTGCGACTCAGTGGCGCACAATGCCGAATTATGCTGAAGCTTAATTGGAACGTGAATTAGTTTTCAAATGTACCGGTAGAGTGCGCTAAGTTCAGTGTTGAAAAAAAAATAATCATAACATCATTTTTTTAACACAGGTTGAATTAACTTTGATTATTTCCAAAAAACTACAACGAAATGAAAGCTTTAAAAATTTTTTCAACAATAAATAATATTATTAAAGATAATATAAATTAAATATTTCGATTAATGTCAACTTAAAAAAAAACATTTGTTAATTTTCTGTCACTGAGTTGGTATCTATTGCACGCATCAAGCGAAAACACTACTTTTGAGAGTGCTCGATTGTGCGAAGCGTTGCTGGAGTTGAAACATTCAACGTTAAGCATTATGCCGCATAATGCGCTCTAGTGCTATAATTGGAAAACTACCATTATTTGGCATCCACTTCACTTATGCACAATAACCGAAATATACTACGTAAAACACCACCAATATTACAAAAAAATAGAGTCAAGTATCACAAGATTATGATTAAAACATAAAATTCACTACATGACAGAAAGTCACAATGAAGACATCTTGCTAAAAAGTCTATTCAGAGGAATATCGTAAGATATATGAGGGCAGTTAAGATAATCTGTGTGATATTTCATTACTTAGGTTTCAAGCAATAAATAAGGGCGATCAATAAGCTTCACATTTACAAGGAAGACAGATGGGATAATTATTAAAATAAATGATTACCCAGACATTTCTCAGAGGGTTGCTAAAGAGAATATTATCTAGTCTCTCGTTTACAAACGACCTAGCGATGTATATTTATGTATAACATTTTATAAGTTAGAAACCTAATAAATATATATTTATTATTTATTAATACACATAAGTATTAATATACATATAGACACACACAATTCTTGTACAAACGAGTAAATATAATAGTGTGATCTATAGAGACACATTTATAAAAACACTCATAAGGCAGATCATGTAAAGAGAGATCCGACTGCGTTGGACGTGTGATAACAAATATTGATTTAAAAAAAAGTATGTCAAAACTAACCGTTTGATATCAACTAGAACGTTTAAGGAACGTTTCGAAATATTTTTTTTCCGTTTCAAAATAAATTAAAAACATATTAGACAACTTATTTCTTCCATACTGGAATGTGAAAAATTATTATGAAAATGAAACATATTTTTATCTATGTAATTAAAATGATAAAGGTATGCCATTCTGTACGCATTACTCAAAAAGTATTGAATAGATTTCGATGAAATTCTTTTTATTAACTTTTTAGATAATTGATTTATTAAAAAAAATTATACTTGCTTTCAATTACTTTTCATCTTTTTCCTTCTGTACCTATATAGAATACTAGCCTCTGCCCGCGATTTCGTTTGCGTGGAATAGTTACTTTGGGTTAACGCTAACACGCAGCGGAAGCTCTCAAGAGGAAAAATACCCCGATTTTGAAACACTCTTCATTGGTGCTCCGCTCCTATGCGTCTTAGCATGATGACATATAGCCCATAACCTTCGCCGATAAATGAGCTATATAACACTGAAAGAATTTTTCAAAACGGACCAGTAGTTCCTGAGATTACCCCCTACAACGTCACAAAATCACAAACTTTACCTCTTTATAATATTAGTATAGATAGTGTTAAAATAAACACGGTCACAGGTTAACTGAGGTGTTTATCTTGGTTTATGTTCGAAATGGTTGAACCGATTTTGATGACAATTACACTAGCAAATAGAGGACCTTTTAGAGTATCATCGAAGCTACATATCATCACTCTTTTCCCTTAGGTATTAAGAAGCAATGATATATTAAGAGGGCAAATTAAACTGTATAAAATCGTTGTAGGTATTAGATATTAATGTCAAAATTAATTACATTTACATGAACGAAACCGCGTGCATTGGTTAGTTAATTGACTAACCTTTCAACAAAAATACTACCCTCGATATCAAATATTCATATCGTAATTTTTGTTCCTTACTTAATGTAATTAAGTTAACATAAGTTAACAACTATATTCATAAAATATACTATATACTGATCACTTATTACGCGTCCCACGCGGTCGGCACATATACTATCTAAAGTTATTAATTAAAAGGGAACTTAGAGAGATCACATCTAATAATATGAAGTCAATCGACATTTAAATAAGTCGCTTTATGACTTATCACACCAATTAAAAATATATTGAAATTGCTTTATTTTAGAATATTTAATCAAGAGTTAAGACACATAAGGCTGGCTAGTTAGCGGCACACGGCAATCGATTACGGCGATATATCTTTCGTGTATTCGCAAACCAACACATTTACACCATGAAGACCTAATCTAACCTCATGAATGTAGTACTTTGTTTTATTGTATAATATAGATAGATAAGCAAAGTACACTCCTCCACATTTATTTGTTCGTTCTGAATATAGCCTTCAATTCGGCCTTGTGTACAATATAGTTAAGAGTTTAATAAAAAACAAAGTTTAAATATTTTTATAGGAATACAAAAATAGTTTTAATTTATCTTTAAGTTGTCTCGTTTGTATACATATAATATAATACCTGAATTTGTGTTCTGCAAAAATATAATCAGAGTGGTCTAAAAGTTTGGCGAGGACTGTAATAATTCAAATTATTACAGACATTTTTATCTGTTATTATTTTCCTTTTTTGTTTCTAATTACTATACAATTTCATATACTACTTTATTTATTAAATGAGCATAAGGAATACAAAATTCGTATATATTTATTTTTAGCAACCAATATTCTAGATAATAACTACCATTGTCGAGTATGTAATGGTACTACAGGTGTGTTGTGATAATTTCAATATTCCGACAAGAAGACGGTTTTGTCGAATCTCAGAATTCATTCTCCGTGGTTTTATTTCCCACAGGCTTCACTTGTGCACAATAACCGAAATTTATTACGTGGGATGACACCATATATATAATAAAAAAATATAAAAGCCAATCCCGTCAAAAACAACAAAATTCTTTATTTTTATATATGTATACAGCACAATATTATCGCCACAAAGCTGACCGTGCACCGCCATGTGTGACCAGCTTAAAAATATTAAAGAGAAATATAAACACGACCGATATACCTGCAGTCGGTTCCGTTTTAATCTAAAACATATCAGTTGAATATCATCTAAGGGCACTAGTCTATGGAAAACTAATGTATGTTCATATATTTTATACTGCGAGCTAATAACTTATATTATCAGGTTTTATTGAGTTTTATTGCTATATAGGTATCCTTACACTAATTTTGCGAAATAGTTACAGTGAACTACAGAAAAAAGTATGACAACCTGGTGAACTTCGTTTCACGAAGAATACAGTATAGTACGGGACAAAAGTTAAACGTCATAATCACCGTGCCTACAATTCTATGGAAATATGTAAATAATTAAATAATATTATACTGAGAGTAATTAATAAAATATCATTGGACGGTGGTCGATTGTGAATATGTCCGGAATAATAAAAATTAAATATATTCATCTAAATTTTAGAAGTGGTAAAAGGGTTATTATACTTTCCTAATTTTTTTGTAAGACAAATCATATTTTTTATATGTGTTTTTCACTGTACC
Source organism: Antheraea yamamai (assembly GCA_036509395.1). Taxonomy (NCBI): domain Eukaryota; kingdom Metazoa; phylum Arthropoda; class Insecta; order Lepidoptera; family Saturniidae; genus Antheraea; species Antheraea yamamai. The sequence goes on from AP028438.1 coordinate 19,656,172, forward strand.
TACCCACGATTATTATGAATCTAATATAGGTATATTCTTTGCATTAATATGTGTGGTATGCCATTATATTCTATGTATAATGTATTTTTTTGTATTTTATAGTATTATAAAGTGCATTTATTGTAAAATAGGTTGTGTTTACTATATACTTGCTTAAATTGCTAACGAAATCAATCAAATATCTATTTATGTGTAAAACATGAGAATTTGAGATCGCAATTAATATTGATACTAATACATCTATGGTTTGACTCAATAATTAATTATAAAAATCAAGGTAATTAATCATTTAAGTTTCTATATATTTATTGTGAAGCGGATTAGTTGAAAGAAATCACAATGGTACAAGATAGAAGGGAATTTGAAAGAAAATCGTTTGGATACATTATTATCTATATTACTTATCGATTGTTACATAGTGGAGAAAATTGTATATATTGGCTACATTATACAAAGTAGGTATATAGGCACGTATTTTACGGGGAAAATGTATAGTTTATTATTAAATTATGATGTATTTATTTCGATATAAATTTTCTGTAACGTCGAAAAGAATATAATTCGTTGTTTGAATTCAATTTCGTGTTATTGTTAAATTATTTTTAGTAGGATTTGAAAGTTATATTGTGGCAACATTTACTCAAACAACGTGGTTCTATTTTCAAATTTTCGATTGACAGAAAAGTTGTTTTTTTTTTATAATTATTATATCGAATAAACGCCATTGTAAATTCTGTGTGTTTAACGTGTATAATCCTGTTATTAATTCGTAAATATTGACAAAATTCACTAATAAATTCGCGCGAACTGTTCCCGTCATCGTAAATTGTATATATATATATTTAAATATTTTATATTAGTAAAAACGGTTTTCAGTTTAGGCGATCGCTTTTTTAAAGTCGGTGATTTAAAATTTTAACGAGACTTCCATATTATACATTTCGAACAGAATATATACGAAGATAGTTATATTCCATGCATTACACATTAAAAACAAAACACCACTCTCGGTGTGAGCAATCACCTTAACTTTCCATTTTGTATATTATCTGTAGAAGATGATTAAGAACCTCATTGGAATGGAGTATAGGACACGTGTAGACGATACATATATTTACAAATTTTCATTATTATTAATATAAATACAAGGTCATATTTATTAATAATGATTAATTATTATTTTCAAATAATCAAATTCATAAATTCGCCCGCGAATTTATAAATCGTATAAAGCGGACAATATGAAGAAGAGGTAGAAAATTCGATGATATTTATACAAGAGAACGAATTTTAATAATCTAAAAAAGAGTATAATCAATAATTTTGAGTTTTTTTTTAATAATAATAATAACAATATCATTTTGAATAATATCACTGAGACAGGGTTATTCAAATTTTTCCCAGCATCGTGTCATAAAACGAATCACTTTTACGTTTGTTTTTACCGTAACTCTGGCAACACTAAACTTCAATCTGGTCACATGTTAATACGCCAGCAAGTTGACCAACAAGTTTCACATCTTAGACCCCAAAGTCTGCCTCGCATATATATGAAAATTGAATAACCCCTAATTATTTTATTCGTCGTTCATTACATGAACACCATTTGTCACGATCGAAGAGTTTTAGAGATCTAGATCAGTCCAAGGATATTCTACGAGATTTTGTTTTTCTAGTTCTATTTTCGGTAACCAATCTTCTAATAGATTATTACTACCATTGTCGAATAGATAAATGATATTACATTACAAGTTTTTTTATGCATTTTAATGTTCTAACAAGTTGGTGGCCCTTTTGTTAGAACTTACCAGGGAGTTTTGGTGGCAAATCAGAATCCACATTCCGTGGTTATGACCAAGTGAAATGCCACCAATATTACAAGATAAACTATAAAATCCACTACACGACGTTCCAAGATCCCGTAAAAAACTCCTTGTACGAGTTAAAGATGGCCATCCCCCTCGGAGCGGCCTCGCCTACGTCACTGCAGCTCCTTGACCGCTTGGAGTATCCTCTTGACGTGGCCGACCTTCGTGACTCCGAGGTCTCTGAGGTCCCTCCTTGCTAATGAGAGGAGTTCCCGTCCCGTGACGTCATGGCGCGCGAACGCGTCCGAGTACTCACCGAGTTGGAGCGACTCGAGCCAGTTTTGAACCTCCCGAGTGCCCCAGGACCGTATCTGGGCGATGGTGTACGCGGGGGTCGGACCCTCGGATATGCTCCGGCGGCCGCGCAACCAACGACCGGCAGACACGGTCTTCTTTGGCAACTACGGTGTAAAACGTTTCACGTTGAATCTTTGCAGTGGAAACTTCTTTAGACTCGTTTTCGCCATGCTAGTAAGCTTGACCGATCGTATTGCGCTTTTGTTTCTCGAACTGACTACGTTATTGCCCTGACAGACCTTTACAGCTTCACCGGACTAGTAAAGCGAGCGCTTAAGGCACTCGGCTGATTTTATTGGACAAGTAGCATAGGGGTGCACGGCACACCCCGGCTTGGGCTGTTGTCCAACACCACGAATCTAACTAAGCTAAACTACCCATACCACATATACAAGTATGGATAGACAGACATAATACGTTTGTGAATTATACGATTTTAATTGTATTAAAATTAATGATTACTATGTATGTAGGAATACTGTTAAAATTGATTTTAGTCTCTTTCAAAGATAATTCATTTCGATGTTCAACAACTTCAAAGTTCTATACGACGGCCAATTTAGTATTTCATTTGCAATACTCTCAGCGACATTATAGTTAACTGGACTGTTCATGTTTGATTTTATACGTAGTCCGGCGAAGCTGTTTAAGACCTTGCTAGGTCAATAGCGTAGTCAGTTCCAGAGAAAAAAAAGTTTGATTTTATTTTTGCAATGAATTAAGCCTTCAAACCCGATAACACTATTCCGTTTTCTGGTTAATTTCAAATAATAAAGTTGATCGCTCAAAGATAAATACATGTCTTAAATACTTTTCTGTTGGGATATAAGTAATTAATACAATATTTGTAGCTGGTAAGGAATTGGATACATACCTCGTCCGCGTGTAAATACGCAAGTCCGTCACGCACGTCGCATCGCGTGAGGTGCGCGCGCACCGCGGCCCCCGCGCCCCCCGCGCCCCCCGGACCCCCCGAACCCCCCACACACGCGCTTTCCACCAGCTCGTGGCAGCTTTCCACCTGGATAACACCGTGCAATAATTATATTGCTTCATTTTTTGACTAGGAGAATTATCTCCACAGAAGTAGATTGTTCTCCTTTTAAGTTATGGTTTTGTAGGAAGATTTTTTAAAGAAAGAAAGAACGAAAGAAAGGAAGAAATAGTTTATTGTTAGAACAACAATATAATTAAATTAAATTAAAACAAATTCGACAAAAAAAACAATTAAACACATGTGTAAAATTAAAAACCTATTCAGCAAATAAGTGCAGTACAACAGTACTGCAGTGCTCATTTTCGATGAGAGCCCATATAATAAACGATATTAATGATAATTTTTCAATAATTTTTTAAATGGTTACACCTCAGTCGAGCTATAATCATACGTGTATCAATAAATATAATTAAAACAGTTATTAGGACTTTTCGTGTAATTTAGTTTGATGTATGGGGTACTTCGGTTACTGTGTACGATTGAAGTAGATTAGAAATGATAAGGAGAAATATTCATAGTTGCCATAAAAACTCCTCGAACAGTCCAAACAAGGCAAGGCAAGTAAGTATACTATTAGAGCGATATTTCATGGCTTGAAGGATGTGTATCCAGTCGTCGTAATAATAAAAAATGAGAGCGTGTAACCGTCACACGCGATTGAAGTAAAACTTCGGTGCCGTTATAAGAGATGGCGATTAAGTTAAAAATAAATACATCATATGAGAATTTAAAAATGCATTTATTCATGATGTACCACTAGTAATATATACATTTATTATCGTCGACCACTATATATTTTCAAACAATAATTTAACTACTATCATACTTCAAATATGATATGATTGGTTTATGACCACTGTTCTATATTTTATTTACTTTATAACATAAAGTTGCTAATAATATTTCCTGTGTTATTTAAGTTCCGAATTAGCTGATAGATGGCACTACAGGTAATGAAGGTTTGATTTAATTTGTTACTTACTTACATTGAAACCAGACGGTAGCACAGTCGCGTGTCTACGCGTCGTATGTACGCGTCGCATACATACATAATTAACACTATTGTATGATTTTTATTATTCAATTTAATTTTTTTTTTTTTTCAAAAATTTTTGATTCAAATGTTTATAAACTATTTATTGACAAAATCAAAAATATTTAAAAACCGGATGCTACAGAAACGTGACGCCATATTACCGTAACGGACTTCCGTTGCATTGTCATCCACTTACCTCCTAGTCGCGCCTAAAGAAGTTTTACTTCAAAGTAACGACAAAAGAAGGACGTTATTCATAAAGGTATTATAATTAATTTTTGTGTAGGAATGAACTGAGAAAAACAAAAATTAGAAACATTATGGGTTGCCATAAAAGCATTCCGAATAATTTTAACATAGGAGTCATTACACGTTTAAAATGTTTGTCACTAGATAATGCACTACTGGATTTTATTATGTATCACCGTATCAAAATTTACTATTAAAATACAACGTGTGTTTCGTTACTGTACTCCTATTAAGGAATATATAGTATACATATAAGTTATATGATATTTTAGTACGTACGTCCGAGATTAGGTGATTCTCCTATAACTTAAAGGACGTGTATTCAACGGGGTGCAATTTAATAAAAAAAGAATGGTGAATGAAGAAAGTGGTGATATTATTGTGATAGGGTGCTACTAATTAAAGCAATGCAGTGTTGTAAGCAGTCCCGGGTTCCCCTACCAAGATGTGTGGGAGACGGTAGCATGGGGTTTTAGCCCGTGCGAATTGGGCTTAGTCCATCCTTACTTGCCCGGTGGGTACGGCTACACCTTAGATTTCACCATGTAAAAAAAAATTGAGCCGTCACGGGACGCCTGGCTGATATGAAACACATGTGCAACGTAGTAAACAACACTGTATATACTGCAGGTATGCGACTTCAGCGTGGCAAGAGTGATTGCGCACATTCGATTACGTATGGCATCGTGTCGCCACGTCTCGCCACGCCAATAATCTGGTATACCTTCGCCATCTCTACCTATCTATATGTTACACATCAAAAAAGAGAAAAAGGGGTCCCACTAACCAGTGTGGCTAACAGACGTCGCAGCTGTGGCGCGGGTAATAGCTTCCCGTCCGCATCTTGCAATGCGTCCGCTTGTGCGGAGACGCGGCGCGCGCTCGCCACTGCACTAGAGACACCTCCCGGCACGCCTTCACTGATGCACGACAGTTTTATCTGTCCCCGTGATAATAAACCACCGATTGTAACTTTTCACCATTAAAAAAAAGACTTTCTAGCGTTCGACGACAATCTGATGTGATGTTAAATTACGCTAAACCTACAGGGGACTGGCTCTCAAGTGCAGCTGCCGGAATATACCGACAGGTGCTTGGCGACAGACTTTCAACTTGAGGGTAGTAGCTAGCCAAACTGACCTGGAAAAACCCTACCACCATGCTATGCTTTCATTTCGATGTTTCCGTCAACGAAAACTGCGACTAGTTGCCAAGAAGACAAAGAAGAAGAATTCGAACTTACGTCGATCGATGCTGTGTCCGATTACGCTATTAACTATCAAGCCACTATCATTTGGTCTTCATTAAATTTGACTAGGGTGTTCTTAGTTTGCGCAAGGAGAATTTTACGTCATATCTAATTTTTTCCCCTTATCTTCCGTCCTCCTATGATTACGTAAGTATTAGCAAAATCTGTAGCAATTTCTTTGCGCATAAAAAAATATGATGAGTAAATATGAAATTGCTGACGTAATTACTAGTGAGGCACTTCTTTCCCCATAACATCAAAAATTAGTAAAAAAAGACCACTCTCTCCCTCCCCTTTGGTGCTCACGTAATATTTGAACAACCTGAACGAGCGTTGAATATCTTATACTTTATATAACTAGTTTCTATTATTCTGTACTATCTGTCTGACATTGTAGCCCCAGATGTTTGTCTCGTCTTCCCCGTGAATGTGGCACAAAATTACACGAAAATTCGAATTTTACAACCATAATCGACAAACGTTTACTGAGAACTTTTATTTGATTGCTGAAAATATACCAGTAATTCTTACACGTAGGAAACCCGTTTGGTGGATTTTTATAAAGAAAATCGTTTCCTACCCATAAAAAGATATCACCAATCCTGCATTCCTCAATATCTAATCGTCTATGCAAATCCATAACTCTCTCGGTGCAAATACTCTTCAACATTATGTTTCTTTAAACTTTCCCCTAGATAATTAAATTTTCCGAAATTAAAGGGAAGCCCCCTTATTTGGCTACAGCCAACTAGCATTGTTCTAACTGAAAAACAGAACTCTTCATAAATTCAAATTCAAATTCAAAAACACTTTATTCAATTTAGGCCCTAAGAAGGCACTTATGAACGTCAAAACTACCACCGGTTCGGAAAACAACCCAGTCATCGAGAAGAACCGGCAAGAAACTCGATCTGGTTTATCTTTTTAACAAATATATATAATATTTAGAATAATAATATCTTAATATATATATTTCTTGTGTGCGTGTGTATGTGACTGAACTCCTCCTAAACGACTGGACCGATTTTGATGAAATTTTTTGTGCGTGTTCGAGTGGATCCGAGAATGGTTTAGATTCACAATTGGAACCGGTAGGTGGCGCTGCGGTTGACTTTTAGGATTTTTTTTTGTTTTCAAGGCAGGACAACGTCCGCCCGGTCCGCTAGTATTCTATATAATAGTAAATTTCACAAACGTTTTTAATGGATGCACAGAGATGAGTCAATTCCAGACATCACCATCGTTCACATATTGATCCACTCTATAATAGCCTTTTGACAACAAAACCCGCTTGACATGGCGCTTAAATTTACAATCCGGCAAATCGGTAATATCCTTTGGGACTTTGTTGTAAAATCTAACACTATTTCCCAAAAAACTGTTACTGGTTTTACTAAGTCTAAAACGTGGGACAACCAGTTTGTCACAGTTTCTAGTATTTAGATTGTGCCGGTATTTTACGAAATCTAGCTTTTCTAGGTTCTTACGGACATACATTAAATTGTCAAGAATGTATTGGGAGGGCAGAGTTAAGATACCGTACTCCTTGAACTTGGTCTTTAAGGATTCGCGAGGTCTCATATTGTAGATTGCTCGAACTGCTATAAAAATAAATATATATAAATAAATATATATATATATATATAAATAAAAATATGGTGTCTACCTCAGCTGCTGTCCCCCACAACACATAGTGGCGACACTGACCTGTTTGACTAGAGTGTTGACGTCATCGAGTAACGCAAGGAGCTGCGCACTCTCTGCGGCCGACAGCACGTCGCGGTACGAAGCGCTCCCGGCACCCGCGCCTGCGCCGGCGAGCGCGTGGGCTTTCATCTGTTGCTTCTCATCCCAGGTTCTATTCAGACGGAACCACACAAAAGATACTAAAATATTCATCACCCAAGGAAGTCACTCTTCTGACTGTCAAGCGTCAAGATTTAAAATGGTGGAAAAATGAATCACAGCTGCTTAAAAGACAAATCATAAATTCCCATACTATTTCTTATTACCTTTACTAATCTTATTAGCACTGCTTGTATGGAAAAATACAATTATAAATGAGTCATTGCATTTTAAAATAAGCTAAATCCAACTTTAATCGCTCATGTGACATGTTTAATTTTTTGAAGATTTCCAGTTTTTCATACACCGAGAACGAAGTTGAAATTTAGTTTTTTTATCATCTTCATATTTTACACGTACAAAATTTGACGATCTTGAATAATAACGGAACGGCTAAAATTGGATTAGCTTATTTTAAAATGTAATGAGACGATACGTAATATTGATAATACTTTAAAAAGCTCTTTACCTCTCAACAAAAACTTCATTAAGTTTGGTGCAACCATTTCAGATAATTTTTCATCTCAAAGGATCGTAGTAGATTGATAATACCAATCATATTTGGTGATTTATTCAAAAAAATAGGCAAGATAAAAATTAATTTCTAAATAGGGATAAAACCCCATGTTGAATGAATGGGAGAGTATCGTTATTTAGGCACGGTTAAACGGCGTCGGATTTATTTCCTTATTTATTATGTTGAACAACACTCAAGCCAAAAAACCAACATGGTATGCAACGGTCGCTCTACTGGATATTCACCAGACATTTCAAATTTATTACATGCAAGGACTCCCAAGGATATAATTGACCACCTCAAACTGGTCTCCAAGGCTCGCGACCTGCAAAGCATCTGGGCCCGGTTCTTGTGTATTATCCGGACGCATCCAGGCGGCTGGAGCCAGGCCTCACCGTCCACCTGCACCGGCACGCACTCTTCACCGAGTATGTTGATCTGGACCGCCCTGCACTGAGCGATGCGATGCTTCTGGAGGTTTATGAGACGCGACGCGGCCATCTGTGCTGAACCGAATACGGCCACCACCTGGATGTGAGAGTCAAAGGTCCCTTTCGAGCTTTTGGCGGAATCTTGGAATGTTATGTAGTGCATTTTATATTTTATTCATAATCGTGTGTTATTTGACTCTATATTTTCTAATATTGATGGTGTTTTACGCAATATAGTTCGGTTATTGTTCACAAGTGAAGTGAATGGGAAATAATACCACAGAGTATGGATTCTGACTTGCCACAAAATTCACTGGAAAGTCCTAACAAGACGGCCACTATCTTGTCTATGTCAATAATTCGTCATGTAGTCCGGTGAATCTGTGAAGGCTCGTCAGGCCAATACCGTAGACAGCTCCAAAAAAAGTAATACATTTATTTTTTATCAAAATATCAAATGGCCTGAAAGGCATGTCAGGTAAAAATGGCTTGACACGGAACGTGTTAACCTAAAACCTACAAATATAAACTATACCTAAGAACACATAAGATGACTCTACGAGTTCGAAAAAAAAATCATCGAAATCGATCAAGACATTTAGGAGAAGATGTACGAACACACGCACAACAGAATTTGATATATAAACATAAAACGTTCGTTCGAATTCCGCTCAGAATGGTTGTACAGTATTCGTTCGCTTAACTGAATTATATTTCGCCCGGGCGCTTTAGTACGTCACGTGTTTGGGGTTACTAAAAATTATGGACACTGACCGCATAAATAGAAGTGATACACCTTTATGTATCGAAGCCGACTTGAATTCAGTACGTCTGTGATTCCATAAAACTCAGATCGAACGTGACCCTAAGGCTGCGGTTACTAAACATGCGGTGAAAGCACAAGAGGTGGAGGACGCAATCGACACGCGCTCTGATTAGCCGAGTTTCAGTGGCTTTAGTGATAACTATGAATTTATTAAATACGTACATAAATTAAAACATAGTATCATTTCAATTTTTATATCATAATGAATAAACAATTGAAATACATTCATATATGAATATTTAAGATTCAGAGTCAGGATTAATAATTATGTTCATCAGTTGAAAATTAATCATGTCTATACATCGAAACCGCATCGAACATTTGAAACTATAATACAATGAAGTCTATAGCTATCGTTTTCAATTTGTATTTTTATAACAGTATTAATATACGTATATTTCAATAGCTTATTATAACTCACATTTACTTAAGTGATATAGATTTTAATATTAATAAATATACAAAATTTTGTAAAAGAATTGTTGGTTGGGATTTTAGCTTTTTCTATATAATTTTTGTTATTTTTGATAAAGAGTATTTACATTATAAGATTTACGATATTCATTATAATCAAATAAACTTTTACATACCATTGTAAAATTTTTTGCTATATGTTAAGTCCTTTTTTGCGTTGATGTGTGTTTGACATACTGATGTTGCTGCTTATATTGGTAGGTTATGTTTCTTCTATTAAAATTTGCGTTAACATAAAAAAAGCAGTAAGGATTGGAATAGGTACCAAGGATAGTATGGAAAATAAAAAAAAAAAAATACAAAAAAAAAAATAATAAAATATAAAAAAAATAAAAAAAAAATTTTATTATAAAAAAAAAAAAAAAAAAAAAAAAAAATTTTTTTTTAAATTAAAAAAACCTAACTAATATTAACATTAACATAACCTAAATTCCGCTATATGCTTTTTACGTTCTCGCCGGTAACGAGACCCCGACCTTAAGCCTCGATAACCGGTCGGTAATCGAAATCAAGTCAATAGCTATTCCCAACGAATCCCAAAGACAGCTGAGTACAATAGGAATTGGCATTAACGTTTTATACTTCGGACGATAATATCATTTGATGTTACCGAGAGACATGTATTTGGGTGAACGGAGGGATGGGAACGGGAAAAGGATAAATCCCTTTTTGTATCGGACTTAAAATGAGAAATGCACGGGGAGGGGAGAACCAAAGGCAGGAGTAAATAATAAAAAACACTCTGAAAGCGGCTTTTGTTGAAATACAACTCTGATCGCACTTCAAGACGAAATTGAAATCGGCGGAACGTTGCCTTTCAGTATGTGTATAGACTTTGTACGAGAGAGCGCTTGAATAAGTCTATTTCTGACTACAATAACTCTATTCTATACAACCAGGTACAAAAGAGTCTTATATACATTTTTAAATTATATTTCTATGTGCGCGTTCCACTTGACGTTCACAACGCCCATAATAATGGTTTTTTTGGCGTTGCAATTGGCGACCGCGACCGTTGCAGTAGCGCCGAAAACGTCATTGATGACGTCATAACATACGCTCACGCGAAGCTCAGACACCCCATGTCTGGAGGTGGGTCGATCTGAGCGTTCACAAAATTGGCGGGATTTTCAAAACTCAAAGCAATAAATATGGCGACCGTAAATATTTCATTATTTGATGCGGTAAAGGATATTTATATCATTACATAGTATAAAACAAAGTCCCCTACCGCGTCTGTCTGTCTGTCTGTTCGCGATAAACTCAAAAACTACTGAACGGATCTTCATGCGGTTTTCACCAGTGGATAAAGTGATTCATGAGGAGAGTTTTATATATAATTAGTCAAGGATTTTTTTATAATCAGGGCGGGACAACGTCTGCCAGGCCCGCTAGTTAAGTAATATATGAACAATGAAAAAAATAAATTCATTTATATATTCATATTAGCGGGCCCGGCAGACGTTGTCCCGCCCTGATTATGAAAAAATCCTTGACTAATTATATATAAAACGTTCCTCATGAATCACTCTATCCATTGGTGAAAACCGCATGAAAATCCGTTCGGTAGTTTTTGAGTTTATCGCGAACAGACAGACGCGGTAGGGGACTTTGTTTTATACTATGTAATGATTTACATGAAATATATTAAAGTTTTAATTCTATTTAAAAATGTTTTGAATCGTTAAATTCTGTGTTGAAATTAACTTATGATCACTTAGTGATAATTTAATATTTTTATTAAACCAAAAAGTATATTTTATAATTTTATAATAAACTAGCAGGCCCGGCGGTCGTTGTCCCGCTCTCATAATAAAAGGAAACTGACAAATTATATACCAAAACGTTTCTCATAAATCACTTTATCTACTGGTGAAAACCGCAAGAAAATCCGTTGAGTAGTTTTTCAGTTTATCGCGAACAGACAGACAGACAGACGCGGCAGAGGACTTTGTTTTATACTATCTAATGATACAATTTAATGAAAAAAATGTATGCCTTTGTACACTTTTTATTTTATTTGAATGCAAATTAATTAAAAATAATCCACTAAAATTAAATATAAAAATTGAATTATATATTTTTTTAATATACTTAAATCAGTTTATATAATAATTATTGAAATTTAATGTTAAGACTTATAAATTGTAACTTAATATCCCAAAACTTTTGCTTTATTTTTTCTAGATCGCCATTTGTATTATGTACCTTAACGCTCGAAACGTTAATATAATAAAATAATGCGTTCCACTTGGGGTTACGATTGTAACGCTTGGGAGTAAGTGGAACCGGAATACTCGCGGCCGTGGGAGTGAGCGTCGCGATTGCTAAGTGGAACGCGCTATACGTGTTAGATACTGTGAATAAAAGTTTTAGTGACAGGATATTATACTATACTATTGTTATGCTTTGTTTTAATTTAAAGTAATATATAATTTTCATTAAACAAAATCTATTTAAACTCTGTAATGAGTGAAAATAGGTAAATATACTAATATTAGTCTAGAAAATATTTTTAACTTGTATCTGGTACTGGTAGTTATTTTATAGGTAGTTAGTTTTGTTGCAATCCGCGAGGGCAACTCCTGTTCCTCCCGACGCCTAAGCATCCTTTTCCTTCACATACTGCTGGAGGGCGCGCGTGCGTTCGGGCAGCCATTATCGATACGTTTTTTGTAACCCGCATACGGAGTGGATACGGACACAATACCGATATTATCCGGCGCTGTGAAATAAGAGTTTCTCCACCGCAGCAGCACTGAAACCAGCGATTGGAGCTGGATCCTTCCTAGCTCAATCGATTGTATATTTTTGAATCCCGCGATTGAACGTGTATCCGTAATATCCTTGCCCTCGCAGACCGCTAACAATACAGTCCACATCTCTCCTTATATTAAACACCGCAATCAAGGGAGGTGAAAGGAAACAAGTGATTTGACCACATTTGACAGCCTGATTCCTCCATTTACAAAAAATACATAAACCAATATATGCCGTGGAAATAGTATGACGTCACACAAGTATAAACAATACTGTACCTACTTCTTTGGTACGAATATGTCAATATATGTGTACTAGAACAATATTTAGGAAGGTGTGATGTCACGCGCTATGATTGCTGTTCCTGTTCACGCGGTATCAATAATTAATATTTTATGTAATATTTACAAACATGTTTTAAATCGGTAAATAAACATTCCTAATTACTTTTTCTAGAGGGAATCAGATTATCCTGAATAAGATGATGTATATTATTATCAATTATAAGTAATTTATTATTTACGCAATAAAATAGAATCTGTGGCTTCCTACCTCAAGTATACGATCGTCGAACGAAGGCGCCCTAAAGATATCATCAGCTCTGGTACCGCCCCAGAAGTTGGTACCGCCCATGAACGAGGGGATGTTCAGCACCACGATGCCCTGCAGCTCCGGGAGCGGTATCCTCTGCCCATCGCATTCCAGTTGAACACGTTGACCCAGATGTCTGAACAACATATTTATTTAGGATAACCAAAATACTGTTCACATTGTCGACGGTCCCGAATTAACATGTGAACTAGAGGCTTTAGAATCTTCTCACCTGTAAGTCCTGTTGACCCACTCTTTGGAACCGAGGACGCCGTACCACATGTAGTTCCGAGCCCTCGACCTGCACTTCTCGGGGTGCTCTTCCCGTTTGTTATGGAAGTCCAGGGTTATCTTCGCGTCGATACCGATCCCGAAGTAGTTGTTCATGACGGCCCTCTCGTAGAACCCTTCGAGTAGTGTATCATCTGGATCCATCAGAGGGCTAACGGCCGCACAGAGGGCGTCCGCGTTCGCTAGGAGGCACTGGCTGATGAAGCCCTGCGTGACGTGAGGCCACGCTGGGAGCTGCACGAGGGGGTTGATGATGGGCAGCTTCTTGCCTTTCTCATTCGGATCCGATTTGGACGAAGCCCCGACGAAAGTAGAGCTGCCCTCGCCCCATATCGATGAAACTGACGTTGAAAGTCTGCTAAGAGAGAGTTTTCTATTGAACCACTCATTTATGTCTATGATTGATGGAATTAATGATTCCGGGCTCTAATTAGACATTTATATTAAACTAGCGACTTTTAATTTAGCGAATTTGTTTGAATAATATTTAAAAATGATTTATTTTAATGATGGCTTAAATTTGACGTAGGGTTGAATTTTATCAACGGAGTTTCAGTTTTCGGTGAATAAAGACTCTTTTTATAATTCCATCTAGCTAACTACTACCCTCAAGTTAAAAATCTGATGCAAAGGTTTATTCCGGTTGTTGCACCGACTTAGACCACACTCATAATTTAAAATTAGATGAGATTGTGGCCAAACGCTTAAACCTATATAATATAAAAAGTATTTTTGATGTTGAAGTCTTTACTTTGACAAGTTTAAGTTATTTTTTAATAGTAAATTGTCATAAAATGGTTCGCCAATTGTTTCGAGTTATTTGAGAATGTGATTACTAAATGTGATTTTATAAAAGAAAGAACGTATAAGAAATGTAACTACATAAAAATAAATACATAATATTGTAGTTTTACATACATTTTCGACTTACTTATCAGGTTCTCCGGGCTTGAACAGACTGCCGCAGGATATGCGCCGCGTTGCAGCCGGAGAACAACTTAGGAACTTCCCGTATTCAGGGTCAGAAGACCCTAGAAGTTTCGGATTGTCCGACTGACGCCTCTCTCTTGTATTTCCTATACTCGGCTCAGGTGAATGGACACTTAACGTGTCCGTACCGTGGTCGAATATGTCACTAAGAACCGATGCCATGCGACTGACACATGTCTTTATGCTTTTCTTATCTTCGCTGTGAGAAGGTGACGGAGGCTCCACCACGACACTCACTTGTGGAAACGCTGGATGATCCGCATTTCTATCTTGATTAAGTACCGATGGTTTCACATCCTGGATGGGGCTTTCATCATTCCTCACTTCTTCTGTCGTTCTTGGCAGAAGATGTTTCAAGGTTTTCTCATCGGATGTTCGTTTCTTGAAGCTTTTCTGCAACTGCCTCCTAAAGGACTTCCTTGCTATATCACTCCCTTCTTCGAATTGAGCCAGGCTGCAATATTTGATCTGTTCCTCTACTTTCGTTGCGTTTTCGATGTAGAACACCCTGTTCTCGAATCCAAACTTCTCCACGTCCACTTCTTTCTTTTTGTTAATTTTCGATATGTATTTTAATTTCGCATCGTTGTTTTTCTCCAAACTCGGATTCCTACTGTCCATAGCTATATCGGAGACAGTGTCAGACGTGAACAATGTTGTATCATCGGTGTAGGTCTCATTATCACCGTTCTTCCCCATCATAGCCATGAGTACTTCTTGACCCAACATAGAACTTATATCATCCATTATAGACTCCCCGTGCAATGTCTCCGAATTGATATAAGTCGTTTCCGATACTTCAGGCGAGTCTATATGCCCTATACAGCCAGTTTCATCTATATCGCTCGGTTTGGTATCAATTATTTCCGATATTAAACTAAAGTCTTCGCTAATGTTGGACCCTTCAGAACTGGTTGCATCTATTTCCAAGTCGACGCTAGAAAGCTTCCTATCGGGCGAGCAGTCGCCGCTAGCGGGCGTCACTCTCGCACTCAATTCTTGAAAGTGGGCATCGTCCGTGTAAGGTTTATCGATGTCTATGATAGTCAATTGGTCCGATTCATAAGTATCTCCCTGTATTATAGAGTCTCGCTTATCGCTATCGTCCGACACGACTAAGTTCGGTATGGTAAGAGTACTAAAGTTAAGGCCGGGTTCGTCCGGTTTGTAAAGGTTTTTGCAGGAGCTAGTATCACAGGATGAGAGGTTCGAGAGCGACAGAAGGTCCTGGGGGGATGTCGAGCTCGTTTTACTACGTTCACCCTTATTATCTACATCTAAATTAAATGAATCCGGTGGGTTTGAGCTTATTAATTTTGCAATGTCTTCATCTACATCTGGAATGCTGAAAAAATAAGATATACAATGTCCATGTGCATGATGATTTGCTTAGTTAGATGAATTGAAATCCTTAAAGGATTTGTAATTGTTTATTTTTCCAGGACTACCAGTTTAATCTTGTCAGTGGTCGGCAAATTGCGGCTCGCGAGCCGCACACGGCTTTATTTCTCTTTCACTATAGTTTTTCTAAAAAATGTTTAGTGCAGACACGGAATATTATTTATTAACTCGGGTTTCAAGAGTCCAATTGTTTTTGAAAACTATAGAAATGCACATTTTTAAGCAACAATAGCACGGCCACTCGCTCGTAAAGTATAAATATTTATCACTAGTAAACAAAGCTTAAGTTTAAAAAAAGGCTCGTTGAATAAACTTCATTTTTGCATTGTTTATATTTCGCTCTTTTAGATGACGCGTTTGGCGACCACTGATTTATGTGTTGTCTATGCCAGTTTCATTAAGTAAATTTTAAATAAGTTTGTGAATATATATTGCTTTACATATGCACCACATACTACACTCTAATAAATTTTTAATGGTTCCCAGAAAGATAATCAAAGATTACGCATAATCAGATAAAATAAATAGTAAAGTTGGATCATCATAATTGGGACAGTCTCATAAGTTGAAGAAACTGTACGTACTTGTCGGGCTGCATGGAAGCAGCGGATACAGCGGAGGCGGCAGACGAGCGCCTGCTGTCAGCGAAGGCTCGCGGAACTGGTAACGAGAGAGACGCTACCGGCACCTCCACCGGGGATGCAGTCTCCCTCGCTGCCTCCACAGCATCCAACTCCCCTCGTCCCGAGTCCTCACAGGTATCGCACGATTCCGACTCTTGCGATACACCCTAAAATCCTTGTAAGTCAAGTTGCGATGGCCGAGTGTAGCCATCTATATATCTTAGTTCTTAATTTCCATCGCATCGCCATTTATCACCATTGCCCTGTTCAGTAAAACACTTAAACGTGTCTTCTAATAACTGTACTTGAGAGCTTCACTTTTAGCGGGATCTTAGATAGTCAGACAGTGATTTTTATATTTGAACTAACTAATATATGCGAATCATCGGAGACCACGTGCTTTCCTTAGGACTTGAAACTTTGGCGCTTCGTTGCGTCATTTTGCGTGTTCTACGAGATCTACTATGAAGAGTGCTCTGACGAGCTGGTTTCTGAAGCGTTATTGATTTTTTAGTACATAAAGATACTGTGATATTTTTTTAGGTAACGACTAAGTGCTTAAGAATTAACACCAACAAAAAATTACGCAAACCTATCTAGTTGTTCGGTCCGTCAGTCCGTTCGATTATTGAGCGCAACTGAAATACATCTATTTTACATACATCTGCAATTAACACGGTTGATGAATTCTGAGATGACACTGAAGTTTGTTGGAAAGTGTTTCGAAGGATTTATTGTCAAAATAAGGAGAAGAGGAATAAAAGAACGTTATTGTATGACGATAGTAAAGAGTAGTAATATTAAAGACCTGTGGATATATCTGCGTGAGAGTTCGCACCAAGTTCCTTAGAGCTCTCCTGACACTGTCAGCGCGTCCGGCGAGCGCGCAGCCCCGCGCCGCCCAGTTCAGCTGTTCCTAACACCATAACATCATACTTTTTCATAGTTAAACATGAGAAAAATATAAACCTATATCTCATTAAATTAATTTATTTGCTAGCAATATACACTAATTGAGTTATAATGCATTCCGGTGGAGAGTTAACAAAATAATTTAAATATTATTATCGTATCAATGATGTCTATAAACTGATGTAACGCGATTCTATTTATTTTTAGATGACATTCCATTACCCTTGATATATTATCATTTAATAAAAGATTCTACCAAATAAAATGTATTTGTTGAGTGCTCTGTAGTTTTTAAAGTTTAGGTATTGCTTCTATAACACATCATGCGAGTAGGGAAGATTAGCAGGTCGACAATTTGAACAAGTGTTATAAGACGTAATAAACAACAAAATCGAAGTTAATCAAGTATATTTACAGAAAAATGGTTCTAATTGCTTTGCGCGATATCTTGTGTGTAGTGTATTTATGACGTATAAAAATAATTTTGATTAGTTGTTTATATTATCTAAACAAAGTGGAAACGGAATCTAAAGAAAAACATTAAAATTTCTTAACATTATTATATCGATATATCTTCACAATCGGTTTAGTATCAAAATCAATGTTTGTGACACATCCTTGCGTTGTTTATTTTGACAGGTGTCAGTAACTGCCTATTCAATTGTCACAAGTGTAAGTTAAGAGACTCTACAATCACTATTGAGGGTACGTACCTTTTCAGTCTTATCGATGCTGCCTTTCTCGGCAACGGGTTGAGCTTCAGGCTCGCTATCGCTTGTCGTTTCGAGCGGTTCCCATGACCTGTATCCAAATCATTCGTGTCAGTATTTAGGAGAATGTCACAAAGAAGCATTCGTCCTTCGTATTGGTTGATTTGAAACTTTGGTTTCTACGATGAAAGGTTTAAAATGTCCGATCGCCGGACAAAAGTGGTTTTTCTCGAGCATAGAAACGGGCACAATCATTCCAAAACTGCATCGCGAGTATGATACGATTTCACATGCTGATAAATTTTCAATTCGGTATTTTACCCTTAAATATTCATACTGAACATTCTTAAAAAATTCAGATTTAAGGCTACTTATTTTCTTTCGGTTCTTTTCACAGTCAATCGATAATGTTGCCAATTGTAATTAGTAAATGGAATGACATTTCTAATGTGTTGCTTGTAATTAGTAAATTAAATGGGAATTTCCAATGTTCCAACACACGCCTCGGAGAGTACCAAGTACTAGTTGACATGAAATAGACTTGTTGTCTTAATCATTACCGTCACGACTTACCAAACTTTCTAATGTGACCTATTATGATATTAGTTAAAATTTACATGTTTTTTATTATATTATACAGGTCTTCATTAAATTTCAGTAGGTTTTGATGAATCAGATAAAATTATATCAACGATGGATGGATTTACAAAACAAAAGATGAAGAATTATGACCTTTTGACTTGACAATAAGAATTTTATCTGCCAGATTGAAACTATTAGTGGGAGTAGTTAGTGTAACTGCGAGGAATGAGGAAGGTAAAGGTGCCACTGACTTTCATATCGTATGGACGTGAGCTCTCGTATGCAGCAGTAAGGATACTGCGCGGCAAATGAAGAAGAATTATGAGATTTTGACTTGAGAATAAGAAATTAATTTGCCTGAAACTGTTAGTTGGAGTAGTTAGTGTTGTAACTGTGATCAATGAGTAAGGGAAAGGGGATCTAGTAAAGGCGTCACTGACTTGCATCGTGCGTGGTCGTGAGCTAGATGCGCTCTCGCATGCAGCAGTAGCGATACTGCGCGGCGCAGTCGATGCGCTGCTCTGGCGGCGCCTCCCCCCGCGCCCTCCCCCACGGCCGCGAGCCGCGCGCACCCCGCCCGCAGAGACGAGCTCACCACGCTACTCACTTCACCTGCCTTTGTATATACATGATAGTCCGTATTTAGTTTCTGACGGGATCTTAGCCTGTCATGTAATAGATTTTATATTTTATTCAGAATCTTGCGTTATTTTACTCTATATTTTGTAATATTGGTGGTAATTTACGTAATATAGTTTAGTTATTGTTTGAGAAGTACATCCATCACATGGTTTAGTATTGCGATGTAATGCGTTGAAGTAAATTAGTAATTATACTCTATTGCCAATATTAAGGTCATCGAAGTATTAATCGTATTGTATTTTTAACAATTATCAATTAGTCAACTTAGCGAATCACTGTTCGTTTAACTAAAACACCAACAACATTTTACACTATTATAATTCAATATTGCCGAGAAACATGATTCTGCATACGTGCAATGTTAATTATAGATGTTTAAGACTTATAACACGCTGTAAGAAAGTAATCAAAAGGCCAAGGCTTATTTTATAAGTATAGGAAAGCAAAAATAGATTATACTAATAATGTATATAGACTACTAATGTTTCGAGAAATATCAACCATCATTAGTTTACACGAATTTTTGTAGAAAATTAAATTACTCATACACATTTTCCCTGTAGATTCGGTCGTTGATAAAACAACAACAAAAAACAAGACATTTCTACAAATTTGACTTCAGCGTCCTGTACTGCCTCACGGGTGTGAGTTGCAGTTAAGTCTCAATAGGCACTATTGTAGAGCACTCAATCCTTAGCAATTCCTGAGTTCGTGTATTTTATACGGGAAATCTTGTCACGCTCTGGGAAAATACTTAAAACTTATTTTTTACATATTTCCAATAAAATTTCGCTTCTGGACCGAATAAAACAAAACTTGTTTTATATGTTTGTACCTAGAAATAATTAATTAGATTTATTTTCTAAGATTATTTGTTAAGATGTAGAATATTGTATTGGATTTAACATTATATTGTAATGACGATTTATTTAATGAAGAAAAAAGGCCAAAAGAACACCACTAAGTTTACATGGATTTACTTCGGTCAAGACATTTCCACCGCATTCACTATAGGTACATAGTTTCAATTATAATAATTATAACAAGGAATCCAATAAACAAAACCAACCTGCATGATATCCTGCAAGTTTCTCAACAGTGTGGTCTCTTCCAACAAGTCGGGCGGCACTGGAGGAGGCGGCGGCACAGAGACGGCGCGTTCAAACGTCATTATGGACCACCTTCACACAAATATTATTCGTTTTTATGCCACTCTTGGGAACCATGTTGATACAGAGAATACTAGAGGTTATTATAATTCAGGCTTTGCTAATTAAGATTGCTTATCAGGCACGGTTATTGGGTATCTGAAACCAAGACTAGACAATATTGCTCCAGTACTTGAAGTGCAAGTGTTTTTCGCATTTATATAAGTTGCGGCTTTCAAATTTGTTCCCCGTACAAGTTCTAACATCGACTTAAAGAAATGGTTAAGGAGCATGAAATTTATATAGAAATAGAATAATTGCCTGTCAAGCATCTTGGTGGAAGCGCGTTCGTATCGCTCTATGAGCTGCTGTAAGTTGGCAGCGTCGTCGCAGGACGCGCCCCAGCCGAGGACCCTCGCCAGGTCGTTACCGGTGCCAAGCGGTAGAACCGCTGTCTGTACCTGTTTCTGAATTTAACGATACTTCTGGAATACCTATCACAATAATATTAACCCCCTAAAACAAGATGAACAACAGTTTCAAGGATGATAAGCGTAACTGATGCTCTAGACCAGCATGTGGTCGGCAAATTGCGTCTCCCGGGCCGCATGCGACTTTATCACTTCTTAGTTGCGGCTCTTTCACAAAGTGTTTAGTGCAGACACGGAATATTATCTTTAAACTTGCCTTGTAAAGGACGAGTAAACGTTTATGAAACGGAAGTCTACAGACAAAAGGCACATTTTTAGAAAGCACGGCTAGTTACTTGCAGAGACGACATTGACCAAAGGCAAGCTCGAGAGCATACTTTTAATCCCAATTATTTCGATAAAATTCCATCTACTAAACCAAAGCTTAAGTTAAAGGACTTGGCTCTTTTGGATGAGGAGTTGGCCGACCACTGTTCTAGAAAATTCGAAACCCAAGCCAATCACATCAAGCAGGGTGCTTTAACATTACCAGATTACATACAAAAAAAAATGATAATAGGTACATTTGCCAGATCGTTGTAATCACTGTACACGTAAAAAGACCTGTCATTATGAGGTGCATCGGCACATCGCGTATTCAGGAATTGGATACAGTGTACCAGCTACCTAATGGAATTCGCCGTGGTACATCTACAAACCTTTATCTTTTTTTAATACTTTAAATATTTTAGCGTTAACTACAATCTTTCCTAATATGAAATGACGCTATCTTCAAAATGGTTATTTTTTCAGAATTCGCAAATATTTAGTAACTTCATTTAGTTACATTATAGGATGACGGTAAAAAAAAAGCATCGTGAGGAAACCCGACTTTGAGAAATGTGGGAAAACATAGAACTGTAAATTTCTCAGAGTTTAATATCGACAATACGTCGAGGAGTTGGGGTGGTGATTATGTCCATATCTTCCTTCGAGAAGAGGCCTATGGCCCTGCAGTCGATCTATTACAGGTTGATGATGATGATAGTCGCATCACGATATTTTCCTTCCACAATGTTTGAGAGAACTTCAACGGTCACTGTCGGTAAATTCACATCTGTGAGTGGTCACCATTGTAAATCTACCCTACTTTATTGAGTTTAAACAAATAATCAGACGAAGATAGAAGCCTTCAGGTCACTCGTAGGGTTGTGGTGAAATTTGGCATTTTTTTTAAATTCCACAATTAACAATTCCATTTCATATTAACTATATGATTGAAAGAAGAATACTGAAGACTTTAATACTGCAGCTATTAAATTTTACCAATACGTGGTCGGCAGTTGATTTTCCATCTGACTAGAATATGCGATCGTTCTGGTTAATGACATCGGATAAACCCAAAACCATCAAAATTTTATACGTTCAGTTGTCTACCTGACAACTCACATGCATTTCCAGCTTGTCGACCTCCTGTAGAACCCATCCGACTGAGCCGTCTCCCGAGCAGACGAGCACCCTGAGCGGAGCGAAATGCCTGAAAAGCCGCAACCCCAGCCTTGGCCCAGCACCACTTAGCTCGAATACTTGTGCTGGATTGAGTAATTGCTTGAAGCGGCGGAGGAACTTCACACCCTGATTGTCCCCTGTCCGGACAATGACGACAATTATATAAAATTGTGTCCGACTAGGTTGCGACCACAACAAACTATTTATATAATGATACGTTAAGACACACATATGTCCACACGTATATAATAATCTAGCTACACATGGCCAAAAACCCGAAATAATGATTTTAGTTTTGGGTTGTCGTGTTGCGGAATTTCGCCAGTTATGCAGCTAACGAATGACTTGCAAGCCGGCATGACAGTGACACCTAGTGATGGATTATGTATATCTCGGTGGTTGTTAATGTTTTTGGTAATTAACCAAACAACCAGGTATACTACAATCCTTTTATCGTGATATTATTTAAGAAAACCATATCATTACATAGTATAAAACAAAGTCCCCTACCGCGTCTGTCTGTCTGTCTGTTCGTGATAAACTCAAAAACTACTGAACGGATTTTCAAGCGGTTTTCACCAGTGGATAATGTGGTTCATGAGGAACGTACTTGACAAATTGTCAAGGATCTTTTTTATAATCAGGGCGGGATAACGTCTGCCGGGCTCGCTAGTTATGTATATTTCTTGAGATCTAGTACGAGGAATAAAGTTACAATTTTCATTACTAATAGAAAAGTTCGTGAAACCCTGGTAACAAATTTCACCTTTCAGAAACTTTCACCCTTCGTCATGCTACTCCCATACTGTCATGTATCGCTACGAAGTTTTGCTTATGGTCACAGCAAATGCAGGCGTAGTGACGATACACGAAACACGATAACTTTATCAGCGGTTTTTACGCGAACGGAAGAAGTTTAGCGAAACGCTATTTTAGAGTAACTGAAGTGACTCAGGCGTTGAAAGTAACTTTAGTGCGAAAATAATCTTAGCTTGTATGGCATGTATTGCAGTAGCATTACTATTGTATATTGCATATTTTATGCGTTAATTGTCACGTATTAACAATAACAATATAAGAATCTCGCTATCTAATTATTTAACGTATGTATTAAAACTTTCCATATACGTATTACAATTTTCCTACTTTGATAACCTTCGACTTTTCGTTGTTTAAGACACGTAGTACATTATTACGTGCCATAGCATATTGCATAGCTTGTGTACGTTGTAGACGCGATTTATAAGTATAATTGTATTAATAAGTTCAACTTACCAGATCTGGAATTGACGAAGACTATAAGCGGTGAAGCGTTGGGCGGTCGGTCGGGCACCCAACCGTCGTCCGGGCCGACCGAGTGCAGTCGGGTTGGCGGCACGACGGACGCGCGCGTCGGACCCATCGAGCAGGGCGCGCGCCACCCCGGCTTGCAGGCCGCGTGAACGCACTTCCGACACCATACACACCTGAAGTCTTGCAGCCTAACACCGATATACATATATTTATTTATAAAGAAATTATAACTATAATAATTCGTCTTTTTTGAGTTTTATAGGATTAGTAGACTTTGTAGAATCCTACAGTGTCATATACTTACTTATATCTTAATCATTGTTTTTGAGGAACGTCCTAATATATCTCGAAAATCCAAAGACTCTTGAAAGTATTTCCTATCCAATAAAAAAATGAATTTTCCAAATCGGTTTATAAACGAGAAAGTTCTGAGGAAATAAAACAATTGAGAAAGTCCTGTTTCATGGAATCCTTTAAAAATACAACCTACATGCTGCACTAAGTTACTTCTAATTTACACGTACAAGTGCTCGTTCAGTGGTTGAAATTCTTCGCCCATAGAAAAAATAACATTTTTCAATTTATTTTATTGATAAAGCTTGTCAATAGCTACAAAAAAAATCGGCAGAGAAATAGAGAAGCAAG
Source organism: Antheraea yamamai (assembly GCA_036509395.1). Taxonomy (NCBI): domain Eukaryota; kingdom Metazoa; phylum Arthropoda; class Insecta; order Lepidoptera; family Saturniidae; genus Antheraea; species Antheraea yamamai. The sequence goes on from AP028438.1 coordinate 19,680,468, forward strand.
ACGTTCTTAACAGTGTCCCCACTGCCTATCTATACTACATAGATAATCAACATGAAAATTCATTTATTAACTTTCGAGATTAGCGCTCTCAAAAAGACATACAAACAGACAGACAAGGTTTTTAAAACGCAAAAGTATACATTTCTATGCATCTCATTATTTTTCTTTAATTATCAGCTTTTCGTATAGGCAAATGTTTCTTTAGGAGATCATATATGTGCTTAATCATTACATTAATGCATCTTTTAAATACGTGCTTCGCAAATACAAGAGAAATCGTTAATACTCCGTGCGAAATGATAAACTTAACTAAAACTCGACAAAGTCAAGACAATATTTAAAAAAAAGACAGCTCACTATTATTATTATTATCAGTCAAAAGCACAATTTCCATGAAAAATATCTCCAAATAAATATTCCTACAATCATTCATGAAGAAAATCAGAGATCACTGAATTTAACCCGACATAAAATCCTATTAAAATTTAATACCGAATGTTATCATTATATTAAAAAGTTTCAAACGAGCTGTAAAAAAACAAAACGTACAATTTAATCAAAGTTCGTTTGAGTTTCTTTTATGCCGAAATTAAAACATAATATTAGTTCCTATTATTAAAATAAAAGTAAAATATAAACTATTTTTAATCAAGACTGAGGTATTAGTGAATGTAAATAGAACGTTTATCCTCAATTCTGTTACATTATAATAATAATATTTCATTATAAAACACAGTTCATAATAAGAATTCTCGGAATTGACTTTTTACTAAGATATTCGATATTCGGTCTAACGTCGTACAATTTTGTCTTTGGAGACAACAACGAGGTATGCGGTGTATTGAAAAGAAGAACACGCTATTTTAAAATGGCGAATTCAGCTAATTAAAGACTTAGATAAGATGGATTTAGTAAAATACCAACATAATATAAATACTAGAAACAATAATAAAATGGCCATTCCATGTTTCAGTCTCACTAAGCCCAATAACAGTTTTTTAAGTCAGGATTTATAACAGAGTCCCAGAGCACATTACCGATTTGCGGGTTTTAATGTCTAAAGGCTATTTATTATAGGGTGGATCAATATGTGAACGATGGTGACGCCTGCAAATAACGTCAATCTCTGTGCATCCACCAAAAATGAATGTACTTATTGTCAGAGTCGTTCTGAATATAGCTTTGAATTCGGTTTTTCGCATAGTACAGTCAAGAAGTAAATACAAAACAAATTCAAAGTGTTATTATAGGAATTTAACATTGACATTCATCTTTGTCTCGAGATTACATATATTTAGAATATTTGCAAAAAATTAGAGATAAAAATGAACAGCTAATAAAAATTTAATCGTTACTGAGGTAATAAAACAACAGTAAAAACTAGAAATAGACAATAGTAGCCGAAGAATAGAGTAATAGACAAAGCTAGAATATTAACAGTTCGCCACATCATATATTTGTCAGTTATAATTCAATCCAAATAACATTTAATCACCTGGTTTGTGAGTTTTGGGTGATCGCGTACTTTAATTGACTGATCCCCCTTATGCAGTATTTGTTTCTATCTGGGGAATATATCTTGTAGCATATATTGTGCAAGTATTATGCGTTACCGTTATTGTAAATAAACTACATTTATAACAAATAAATAATTTGTAATAAACAACGCCTTCCATAGAAATATCATTTTTCGAAGTGGATGGGTCCTCTAACAAATATAAACAAAGAAAAAGAAAAGCACGAAAATAGCAATAACACGTAATTAACAACAACAAAACTATTCTGAATGTGCCTGTCCTGCAACTAGTAATGACAGGACACATGTGTCAACGTGGGTGCAATAGGGGTGAGGTACGCGCGCGGGCGAGCCGGCTCCCCTTTCACCTAAGCTGCGCCCCTCACATACCAAAATTTGTGTTCTCTACTCAGAGCGAGTAAAAACTTTGAAGAAGCAGGGATCAGGGCCTAAATTTAATAAAGTATTTTTGATTTTGAACAACAAAGGCAAGTAATATCCTCGACAAATTTTTTGATCGCTCTGAATATACAGATGCGCAGAACATAAATTTAGCTAAATTATATGTATAACATTCAGATAGCTTGAGGATAAATAAATGTCACTTTCAGACTCAACAATATTTGAACCTTGTTTTTTGTTAAATTCTTAACTATATTATACGCAAACACGAACTGACAGTTGTATTCAGAGCGGCCAAAAATATTGAATAGTACTGTACCTCTATAAAATGTATTATCATCTTTGGATTAACTTTGTTAAATTATATCATTACTGGGTGAAAAAGCGTAATTGTATGTAACGTTGTAGTCCATTGAAGCTGTAAAAACCTGTCAGGCCAATACCGTAGTAAGTTTGAATTAAAAAAAAATTGGTTGTCTGTAAATTCGGTTTATAGACGATAATTTTACGTGATTACGATTCGGACGTATCGGCCGATGGAGAGAGAGATAGATGCGTCACAAGCCGAACGCTTAGGCCGATCGCGCTTCTCTATCGCTTGTTCCGCATTCTCGCCTGCACGCTCGGCCAAGACGGAACGTGACAATGAGTCATGCTTTTACGTGCGTGCAGCCGGCGTTCATCGATCTGCAAGACGTTATCACGTCAAAAAAAGTATGTAACATAGCTAATAATCGAAAAAATTCTCTATTTACCAGTGCAGGTCTCGTCAAGATAGGGTCACCTGTTTCGAACACTAACCTGACAAAAAAGAGACATTTACACTGTATGCATAAATCTTGGGAATGTGGCGTAAATGTTTATGGGGAAATCAAGATTTTCCAAAAAAATCGTTTTAGAACAACATGTATATAAAAATCAGTAACGGAAACACTGAATATCAATAAAACAGACACCGATCATAAATTTTTCAATGAACGTGAACAAGACAGACATATATTAGCTTACGGGAAATAAAAAGGAAACGAATAAAACAAACTGAGACACGCGGTTACTTATATAGCGTGTTTATATTTGCGTTTAATATTGAAGTGAAAACTTCTTTAGGCGCGTTGAGCGGTATTTTTGGTAGGAGATAAATTTATAATTTCGCGTCATGATATGCTACGTAGGCATGACAGCCCGTATTTCGTTTGCACGGCATGCGCCAGACTAGCGAATCGAATGATTAACAGACTTTATAAAAATGTATATCATTATTGCTCCGAGTGCCAATAGATATGAAAACCATAGTAATTTTAATAATTTTAATAAACAAATTCTGAAATTGAGTTATCGTCATTCACACAGTCACACGAAGAGGACACATTTATTTCATTGTATTGAGTTTTCACTTTTGTTGGCAGTCCTTATGACTGCCTCGAGTTTTTTTTTTATTAAAATTATTTACTCACTAACCAATAGTAAAATATTGTATATTATAACGTACATAGCAAGTAACACTAGTCCTATCTTTTCATTTAATGTCGTACAGTCCTCGCCAATCTTTTTGACCGCTCTGAGTATAGATATGCAACAAATTTAGGTATAACGCCAAATTTTGTTGGAAATATGTAAAAAACATATGCTTGAAAATTTGAGCCCTTAATAATAACTCTAAATACTCCCCCAGAGCGTGAGAAGATTTCCTACATAAAATACACTAACTTTGTTTTTTTTTATAACTCGGCGGCACGTTTTACTATCATGTCGTTCAAACTCGGGAATTACTTAGGATTGAGCGGTCTACAATAGTGCCTAATGCGACTTAACCGTTACTCACTCCGGAGAGGCAGTACAGGTCTACTCAATATAATATAGTAATATTTATATTTTGTAGAAATTTCTTGTTTTTTTGTTGTTATTTTATTAATGGCTGAATGTACAGGGAAAATGTTAATGAGATATATATAGAAAATTTAGTTTTTTACAAAAAACTCTTAAACCAAATCTCTGAGATCATTATTTCCCGAGATAATGAGTTTTTACATTTTTGTAACATACAATTTTAATAGATTATTTAGTCAAATTAGAAATATACCTATATATGTATATATACTCTGTTCTTTATTACTAAATATTTCAATACTTATTTACCCAGACTAAATATTAAAGCATCAAATTGTTATAGAGGTTGTAGAGCCACGCTGAAGCTATGACTGGTTTCAGTATGAATAGGTCGGCTCGCCCGAGGTAGTACCACCCTCTCGCTGTAGGTGGTAGAGCCTCGCTGAAGCTATTACTGGTTTCAGCATGAATGGTTCGGTACGCCCGCGGTACTACCACCCTCTCACTGTAGGTGTAGAGCCTCGCTAAACCTATTACTGGTTTCAGCATGAATGGTTCGGCACGCCCGCGCTACTACCACCCTCTCACTGTAGGTGGTAGAGCCTCGCTGAAGCTATTACTGGTTTCAGCATGAATGGTTCGGCACGCCCGCGGTACTACCACCCTCTCACTGTAGGTGTAGAGCCTCGCTAAACCTATTACTGGTTTCAGCATGAATGGTTCGGTACGCCCGCGGTACTACCACCCTCTCACTGTAGGTGTAGAGCCTCGCTAAACCTATTACTGGTTTCAGCATGAATGGTTCGGCACGCCCGCGCTACTACCACCCTCTCACTGTAGGTGGTAGAGCCTCGCTGAAGCTATTACTGGTTTCAGCATGAATGGGTCGGCTCGCCCGCGGTACTACCACCCTCTCACTGTAGGTGGTAGAGCCACGCTGAAGCTATGACTGGTTTCAGTATGAATAGGTCGGCTCACCCGGGGTAGTACCACCCTGTCACTGTAGGTGGTAGAGCCTCACTGAAGCTATGACTGGTTTCAGTATGAATAGGTCGGCTCGCCCGGGGTAGTACCACCCTCTCACTGTAGGTGGTAAAGCCTCGCTGAAGCTATTACTGGTTTCAGTATGAATAGGTCGGCTCGCCCGGGATACTACCACCTTCTCACTGTAGGTGGTAGAGTTTCGCTGAAGCTATTACTGGTTTCAGCATGAATGGGTCGGCTCGCCCGAGTTAGTGCTGTCCTCTCACAGAAAACCGACGTAAAGTAACAGTGCTTGCATTGTTGCGTTTCGTTCGGTCAGTGAGAGCGCCGGATAACCCACCTCCCGTCCCCCATCCCCCTTCCCCAATCCTCTTCCCACAAACACAGGATGTCAACACACTTGCGACTCATCTGGTGTTGCAAGTGTCTATGGACGGTGGTGATCACTTGACATCAAGTGACCCACATTTTCGTTTGCGTCTTATTATATAAAAAAAAATCAGGCAATTTTTTACATATTTTCAACAACATTCTGCGTCGTTACTGAAAATATAATAGTCGTTTAAAAAAGCACCCTAGTAACTACGTATTATATTAATTATACTAGCGGACCCGGCGGACGTTGTCCCGCTCTGATAATAAAAAAAAACCTCGAACTTAAAGCTATATTCAGAGCGGCCAAAAAGAATGACAGCTACTGTACATGTATGCCATTTCCCGGCTCATAATCGACCTTTTAACCTTTATATATCAATGCTATTTCCTGTTTCAAGTTCAGTTATTTACATTGCATTAGCATTTGCCTATATTCAGACGTCGGACGGAGAAGTCAATTTGCAACTGAAATAGATTCCACTTAGGCACGTGTTGTCTTCGCGGGACTTACGCGACGCGACGTGGCTCTATCTGTAATCAGTTTAAGTCTCAGAATATACGTTATAATTTCCATGCCTAGTTATTTTCGGTATTCAATACGCAATAATGAACTTTATTAATATATTTATGAATTACTTTGTTGTAGTTTTTAGTTCGTACACTGGCGAGGTTAGCACACCACAAGGCGTTTTCTTTCAGTTAGTCAACGGCAATGTAGAGAAAAAAATTGAAGGTAGTGCAAATTCTAATAAAATGTATTTAATATCTTCGTGGTAGTCGAGCGGTTTGACCAGTGGAATATCCATCTGATGTTCACATGTCCGAACCTCGGCATCTAATAATGATTTTTTTTCGGATGTCGTGTATATTTACTAATTTTAATCGGTCACACTATCGGCTGACGGTGAAGGAAAACTTCGTGAGGAAACCTGAACCTCACGGTCATGTGGTACCACACTATGTGGGAAAATACAGAACTGTGGATTTCTTGCAGTTTGCAAACGCCAATACGCGTGGGCTGATGTGGTGATTATGCCCATACCTTCGTTTGGCCTAGAGGCTTTTGGCCCTGCAGTGGGTCTTTGATAGGCTGCTGATGGTATTTAATACAAGTGAAGTCGTCACCAAATATATATAATAATATATATGCAATAATATAGAAAATGTTTACCACATAATAACGGCATGTTACATAAAACTAAGCTCGAAGATTAGCAGACGAAAATAAAATTAATGACTCATTAGTTATCTTTACAAGACACGTTCTTTCACGCGTGAAAACGCTTTCACGTGAAAAAAAAAACAAATAATAATAATTACTCGTGAATTCACGTACGCGCTTTCCCGTGTTCATCGAGTTTGCACACTCCAGTCGCGCGTGAAAAAGCGTGTCATGTAATTGAGATGCGTCGGTTTATGTAATGCCATCCTTGCTTTCGCGAAATCCTGCGAACCAAGAATGCTTTACATGCTAATTATGTCTGGTATTAAAAACCGTTATCACTTGCTATTATTGATTATGAATAGTGTACAGTTTATTTTGGTAGTAATCACTGGGGTGATATGGTCGATTTCTGACCAAACCCAAGTACAAATAAAGAACAAAAAAACGAATATTATAAATGCGAATGTAATTTTGTTTATTTGTTACGCTTTCTTGCCTTAACTACTCGTCCCGTCATCATAAAGTTTTCCATACACGTTGTTAAAGTAACAGAAAAAGACATAGCGTATCCCTCATTCAGAAAAAAATACTGATTCACCTTAGAAAGAAAGAAATACTTTATTGTTGGAACAACCATTCAATTAAATTAAATTACGTAATCAAATTACAAAAAAAAAATCAGTAGAGTTATATTAATGTATAATACTAAATTAAAATACAAAAAAAACACAGCCATACATAACGTGTCACAAATGATCACATTACAATAGCTGCTGTAACTACAAATTAAGAAGTTTTAAATTATATTGATTTTACCTATCTCTAGGTAAAATCTATAATAACACTAGGGAAACCATGGACAGAAGCTAGCATTCAATATGTTGAATACAGTGAACTCTTGGTAGTAGGGCTTCTCTAACACCCACTTTGTTACCTACCACCTTCGAAGTGGAAGTATGTGACCAAAAATACGATTGCGTTACTTTCTTTGTCCCTTCTACATTCACCGTGTCCGAAACGTTTTATTTTATACAATTTTAAAGTATTTGACAACAATTTCAAATGATTTCAAACGACGACTTAGCACAAGATAATAACAATAATCCCTTTACTTTAAGCTACTGCCTACTGGCTCTCAAGTGCAACTAACAGAATACACCGACAGGTGCCTACTGCTTGGTGACAAATTTCAAACTAGATGGTGGTAGCTAGTCAGATGGACTTAGAAAACCCCTTACCACCATGCTACGGTTTCTTCCCGATTTGTTCTTTCACCGCGCACCCCGACTCAGGTGCTAGGATTCGAACCTACGTGCATCGATGCGGTGACCGAACAAACTATCAACTAAGTCATCATCGCATTCTGAAATTGGTTTTTATTTTTCATTAAAATCTTGTTTTAAAATAGATTCCTTAAGCAACTAATGACTTAATAGATTATTTCTATAAACTTTCAAGTACTGGTACCTCGTTAAAACTTTTTAAGTAGCTGTTACCTCGGTATCTATCTTTAGATCATCGGCAAGGGATAACGTAATTTTATTTCAATGTCAGAAATAAGTGACTAACACAGCAACAGTTTACGAGTCACGAGTAACGATGAACAATTTATGTTTTTACATCATTATAGACGTATAAAATCTTAAGCATCTTTTAAATGATTCTTGTATTAATTTTTAAAATACATAACAACCACGGTTTATAATAACTAGTGAAATCAACACAGTACCTATATTTATAGAAACAATCTGTTCCATATATCCGAGATTTTGTAACGGCACTAATTTTAATAAAATCTATTGACTTACCCAATCTGAGAGTCAATTTAAAGTTAATTATACTAAAGTTCATTGTTTAAAACTAAATATAAATATTTGTAAATATTTTTTCTTGTACACGCGCACGAAATTGAATCGTTCTCTGTCTTTTTCTGCCACATGGCCAAATTTCACTTGTTAAAGAGAAAGAGAGAGATTGGACATTGTGGTACACAGTTTTTGTATTCTTTAGCCGAGGGAATTCTTAAACCTTCTTATCAAAAAAAAAAACTAAATCTCTATATGTTTAATACACCATAGTTTTATTTTTCAAGATCTAGATAAGTTATCTATAATTATTCCTTAAATAATGTAACATAATAAAATTATATTTTATTAGAGTTTACTTACCAAGAATCGTTTTTCATATGAAGCCTGAAATTGGACTGAGCAAAATTGAATGTTAACAAAAAGTTACGCCGTTATGTTGCCCCTTCGAGATACATATTCGGGCATTTTATACTAAACGCGTCTATATGCATATACTCAACTGTTTATATAACACACGTAGTATATATTTATGTCTTATATTCCACTAGCGGGCCCGGCGGACGTTGTCCTGCCTTGATAATAAAAAAAAACCTAAAATTAAACCGCAGCACCACCTACCGGGTCCATTTGTGACTCTAAACCATTCTCGGATCCACTGGAACACGCGCACAAAATTTCATCAAAATCGGTTCAGCCGTTTAGGAGGAGTTCAGTGACATACACACGTACAGAAGAAAATTATATATAAAGATAAGATCGGTAGTAACAAATATGAATAAAGCGATTAAATGGTTTCAGTATATGAAAAATGCGTGACGCGTTTATTTACCTCCTTTGCGTATTGTATTTAAAAAAAAGTCTTTATTTAACAAAAATGATTTACACGGCATAAAAACAACTGTAGATTCCCGCACTAGGAACTGAATCCGGTGTCGCGATCTCGACTCTATCTGGTTTATGTTTTCATCGTACATAGTTTAACAAACATAGATAGGTATATTCGATATTAGCGGATTCACAGAGAGGCATGTCATATCCAGACATCATCATCGTTCACATATTGATCAACCTATATCATATATACAGAACATATAACAATCCGCTTGACATGGTGCTTGAATTACTATCCGGTAAATCGGTAATGTGCTTAAAAGGTATACAAAGAGCGCCGCGTGCGTCACAATACTTTTATATTCTAGTTTTCTATACATTTGGAGCGAATACGAAGTGAAAAGAAAAGCAAGACATCTGAAAGTGAACTACAGCTATAACATTATAAGGTGTAATTGTGACGGTATTATAATTGAGTGCTAGTGAAGTGTGTTGAATTTTGTGTCTGCACGACTAAAAAAACCTGACGCAAACGATGATTACTTTCAGACGGCCATAACAATATATTTATGCATGATAAAAAAATATATATATCATAGGAGGCAACGAATTGGTGGGTCACCTGATGTTAAGTGATCACTACCGTCCATAGACACTTGCAACACCAGAACAGTCGCAAATGCGTTGCCACCCTTTGTTTGGGGAGGGGAAGTGGGAAAGGGGTGAAGGGGAGGAGGCAGGTGGCTTTTATCCGGCGCTCTCAATGACCCCGGGGTGGTATTACCCCGGGCGAGCCGACCCATTCATGCTGAAACCAGTAATAACTTCAGCGTGGCTCTACCACCTAGTAAATAAATAAAGTAAATCATCATCGCAAGTTCCCACTAAACCATGTTTTTACCTACTTCTATATTAGTGATCAGTACAGAAGTATATATAGTGATAATTGTATTCATTTGTTTTGTGTATTACACTATTTCTCTATATATAACTATTGAATAATGTCACGTTTGGGCGTGTTACTGACCTCAATACGGAACCGCATGTCTTATCGCAGACGTCACATTTGGCAGCCACCGGCAAGTTACCTTCCAACCATTGATGCGGCATTACTATATTCTGAAACAATAGTTCTTTTGTTTTAACCAAAATATACCAACTAAGCGTTAACAACTCAATATATCTCATGCTAATTATATTTATAAACTAGCCTCTGCCCGAGACTTCGTCCGCGTGGAATAGATACTTTGGGCTAACGCTAACACGCAGCGGAAGCTCTCAAGAGGAAAAAACCGGATTTTGAAACATTATTCATTGGCGCTCCGCTCCTATTGTTCTTAGCGTGATAGCCTATAACCTTTTTCGATAAATGAGCTATAGAACAATAAAAGAATTTTTCAAATCGGACCAGTAGTTCCTGAGATTACCCCCTACAACTTCACAAACTTTACCCCTTTATAATATTAGTATAGATATACGTCGTGAAATTGTAACATATGTAACATAAGTAGATTTACATAATGTAAGATTTTAGAGTAACTAGTTTTAACTTGTCATCCTTAAGTGTCTTCGGTAAAAGACGTCTTGTTGTACCGTTGAGTTTTATTGAGTTCTCTGAAATATAACCTTTTGGATATTTTTATATCATTACATAGTATAAAACAAAGTCCTCTGCCACGTCTGTCTGTCTGTTAGCGATACACTCAAATTTTTATGCCAGGCAGCAACGGCAGACGGCTCATCTGATGGTAAATGGTTACCGTCGCCTATAGACAACTGCAATACCAGGGGTAACACTGTTGCGTCGCTGGACTTGAAGAGCGTATCTCAATCTCTTTAAGAGCCATATCATAACTTTGAGGGAATACCGGATCGGGTAATCCATTCCACAACGCTCGCGTACGCATAATGAACGTTCTGGAATACCTTACGGTTGTCGCTATTTTGTTAGGATTTAAAGTGTGTGGATGAGAATACTCGAAAGTAAAGTACTATATTGTCATTTATAAATAATAATAATTAACTATAACAAGTCTTCAACGTGCTATCCTGCTCAACAATTGTAGAATTGTCCGGCGATTCCTGTCCATAGCGCAATGAACTCCAGCAGACTGCTCATTTCTCCTGGAGGTACTCTTGCTACTTAGTTAAATGCTAAGTATCTGAGACGTCTAAATACATACTTACATAATAATAATGAAATCGAAAAAAAAAATTACAGAAATTATTTACAAAATTAAAATGTCTCTGAAGGTGCCAATTTAAGCTCACGTTGACGCCTGTATTAGTATCGAGACGGTACAATAGACGCCAGCGCAAACTCCACTAATTTTAAGAAAATATTTGGTAAAGAGGGTTAAAATAAACTAAGGGATTTTTTTATGTTAAAAGGCAACAAGCAGGCAGACGGCCCACCTGATGGTAAATGGTTACCGTCGCCTATGGACAACTGCAACATTAAGGGCATCACTGTTGTGCTGCCGACCCTGAAAATTATAGACGGAGTCAAGGGCGGTTGCTAGTAATAACAAACTATCTAACAAACGGCTGTTTTATACTTGAAGGGAGATGAGATCCTTAATTTACATAATTTTTAATAACAAAAAGAATAACAGTCCTCTCTTTATACTAGCCTGTTTTGTTACCACAATCAAGTTGGAATTCTTTTATCAGCTACTTAGAAGCGTGTTCCAAGTAACGATTTCTAAGCCAGTGTGTTACTTATCTTTGTCCCCATCGGTAGTCAACTTTAGATGAGGTTGAAATCACACAAATTTTTATTTAATACCGATACTCGCACGTACAAATGCTCATATACTTATAATAAAAATAAATCAAGATAGAAAATGTCGTACGGAGAGAGCAACAAAGGGGTACAACGCTTTTTTAATTATGTGATGATTTTCAGCATTTAACTCCTTTTTTTTACGCGAGAAATCTCTTATGGATACACCACCCTCTCGGGGGAGAAAGTGGGTTATGTCCGACTTGCACGGACTAAAACCCCACGGTGTACGTCTGCCGCTATAATTGGGGCGACACGAGATATCTATAGCCTTCATCGTGCCGCCCCAGCGGTTGGCCCAGCAGCAAAAGCGCCGCCGTCAGGCTTCGTCTTGTTAGGAGACAGCCGTGTACACACCGGTTGTCTCCTCCGTCCGCCGGACCTGTATAATAGGAAGATGGGCCCCCCGACCCATCTTCCCTATTCCGGTTACGGTGGGAGAAGGTTGTTAAACTGCCTCCCCCGCCTGCCTGTCCTCCGTTGGCGGAAAGGGTCACTTTGAGCGTCCTCCTCACGGACCCTCTCCGCCGCCTCCTTCTGCGAGACGACTTCCTCTCAGAAGCAGGTCATAGCATTCCACACATCCTCACTGTCATGCTCGGCAGCGAGAGATCTTGTACTACCGCTGCAGCCAGAGTGCGACGTTGCTCCTCCCACGCAGCCTAGCATTTAACATTTAACTTACAAAAACTTTATTTTATGCGACATAAAATAACTAGACAATTTAAAGAATATCTGAATTATATATTTTCCCAGTAAGAAGTTATTATTAAAGACAGGAAACTTAATTAAAAGTTACCCTGAGTAAACATCAAACCGGCAATGCTTTGTTAATGCAAAATAGCGTTATGTCGGGGAAAATGTTCCGAAAATACCTCGAGCATTCTTCCTTAATTTATAAAGAGAATGGTTCCATCAAATGACATCGATCACGTAACTAAAGGACGGAATGAATTATTTACGGAATTTACGAGTGAATTCCTGTCGTTGCTTCGATGATAAAAGTTTTTGAAGTTAAAACGTTTTTAGGCGTATTGAGCGGTATTTTTGGCAGGACATAAACTTATGATTTCGCGTCATGACATGCTGGTAAGCGTGTCCGACCGTATTGTGCTTGCGCGGCTTGCGTCAGACTAGCGATACGTAGTATAGCGGCCTGTGTATATGTGTAATATTGATATTTTGTATTGAACTTACGCATCCCATGATATGTTTGATGGATTAATAAACTGTATAAAAATGTATATAATTTCGTTTGGAGAACCAATAGATGTGAAAACCAAACTAATGACAATAATTTCAATTTACAAACGATGAAATTGAAATAATTCACACTATAATTAATTTAAAAATTCAAAACAGAATATAGTTATACTACTGTATTGAGTATTTATTTCTGCCGGCAGTCGTTATGCCTGCCTCGTATTTTTTATCATTCACTTACCCCTTCGGTGTCTTCAACGAGGTGTGGTCCGAGCGATGCTAGAGTACTCCATTTGCAGGAAGGTGGCGCTCGTGAGGCGCATCGCTTATGCGCTTTGAACTTGCAGAGTTCGCAAGCGAGCGCGTGCGCCGTCCCGAGCGCTCCCAGTGGTTCCCTACACACGTTGCAGAACGTCGGTCGAGCGTGAGTCGCTGTGTACCTATAAACATCATTTCACGTTCAAATATCTGCTAATTATACAAAAATCTAATATCATGATGTTTGTCCACGATGAACTCAGAAACTACTCGACCGATCTTCATGACACGTTGGCATTTATGTGTAACTTGGTCCAACTTGAGAGATAGGATAATTTATATTTAGATTAATGGTCTGAATATTTTTTAATTATAAATTAAATGATTACCAATGTTGATTATTTGTAAGTTTCATCAATCTTGAACAGATGGCGCTTTAAATTAATTTGTTGACAGAAAACTGTGTAGGACCGACTGTTATAGATATCTCATAGATAGCGTCAAGTCTTAATTTTGAATTTCTTTTTCAATAATTGAGTCACAGCAACGCACACGGGAGGAGGCATATGGATTGCAGTGGGTCGAGAAGAGCTGTCCATGATGATGAACGCGTGGCGGCGTCAGTTAGTACTTTATATAATTCTAGTTATACAGTCGGTTTGTTCAAATAAGTAAATATACCTAACGTGATAGTTATTCAGTCCCTTCATCACAATGTAATCAAAAATAATCAACTCATATATACTTCCACCCTTTTTAGTGATTAAGTAAAACTTGAACGGCGCCTTATACTAAGTCCGAGCGATGTACTTTTAAGTCGTGGTTGTTAAGTGGTTTGACCGGTGGAATATCAATCCGATGTCCGCAGGTTCGAACCCCGGCATGTACTAACGAATTTTTCGGAATTCGCGTGCATTTACTAAATTAAATTGGTAAACCTATCGGCTGACGGTAAGAAAAAAAACATAGGAAACTTGAACCTGAGAAATGTTCTTTTACTACCATTGCATGTAGGAAAACAAAGAACTGTGGATTTCTCAGATTTTGAAATCGCCAATACACCGTGGGTGGACGTGTTGATTATACCTATAACTTCTCGCAGTAAGAGACCTATGACCTTATAGTGGATCTCTTACAGGTTCATGACGAAGATGTTTTGGGACCATCAATGATCATTATGGATACTAACCAGTGATGATCGCCAGAAGAAAGCCTCGCCACCAAATCGGCCACGTCAGCGCCACGGTGCAGAGCGCCGCGGAGAGCTCCCGCCCAGCCTTCCATCTCGCCGCGGTTATCAGCACACAGCACGAGGCAACGACTTCGTGTGATCACCTGAATGTGTAAACCTTGTATCAATTCGATGCCTCAATAGTAACGTATGTTCTACGATAAATACACCAATTACTAATAATATACTAATTCAGTAAAATTACTGCACAATACTAAATGGGAATGCACTGCAGTGGGAATGGGCAATGGGAAGCACGGTGCTGTCAAAGAACAAAAGTGACTCTCGGTGTTAAAGGCAAAGACCAAAGGCAGTCGTTGTCATCATGCCGTCCTGGAAAAATACCCCTTCACACCTCGTTTGAAGTACCCGAAATGGTAATGGGCAGGGAATATACATGTTGGGAGCCGATTCCACATCATCACAGTACGATACAGTGGAGACGCTAACCAGCCCGTGTATTTCTGTGGTGAAAATGAGAGGGTGGAGTGAGGTTACACAACTCCTCAGAACATTCGCCATGGCACAGATGCTCTAGATTATAAGTGTGTACATTTTTACACTATATATATCACATGACATATGCACTGTTTCGTAGCTCGCAATAACCTCCAAGTTACTATAAGATAATAATCGGAGCGATGTTCAGTACAAGGCTAGCTCGCAACGCTATTTCCTAATTGCATTTATATTAGAACGTTACGTATATTACAATAATAAACAACTTTGAATATTTATTGTTTTATTTAAAACTCTTCGCCGTGATACGGTACTACAGCATCTTCGTCTATTTCAATATATTGTAATATATTATTTTATTATTAACTACTTTAATTAATTTATTCAATTAATTATCAACTATTTTAATATATTAAGGTCCTATGTATACATTAACCCTTCGGCTGAGTTTTTTAGAATCCCGCTCCGTTTTCGCTACGCCTTTTATGGATTTATTTCATATTTGAGGGTAGCGCGTAATATCTATGTCAGTAGAAATACTTTTTGACCATAGAACAGTCATTTGCGCCGACATCACTACATCCGAATAAAATCCTTTCACACGTCTGCCTGTCTGTTTGCGATAAACTCAAAAGTTACTGAACGGATTTTTATGCGGTTTTCACCAATAGATAAAGTGATTCATGAGGAATGTTTAGGTATATAATTTGTCAGGTTTTCTTTTATTATCAGGGCGGGACGACATCCGCCGGGCCCGCTAGTATAGAAATATAATATTAGTGGTCAGTTGTTATGCGCGCGTTATGCACTCAAAACCTACGGGATAGATTTAGATTATTTTTAATTTTAGTTGTTAAAATTTTAGTCCTTGCCTAAAAATAAAATAATCACGATATCTTTATTTAATATAATATTATTGGAGTTTTGAGAAATCACAATTTTTATAAACGTACCGTTACACGTAGGTGTCTAGCGATGTGTTTTCTTGGCGTGAAAAATGGGGCAACCGGTGTAGTATTTATGTTTTTCCCTCTATACATAAAATATATTGTTACAATATTAAGACAAGGCTGATGGGTATCAGCTAGTCAATAATAATTTTAATGATAATAAAGCAACGTTTTTTCCTTCCCAACCGATTTTAATCAAGTGTCGTTATAAACAGGGGCGTGTTTCGAAATTAATGTAAATAATAAAAATCCAATGTCATGTTGTTAGTTGCGACGTACCTCTCAGAGAGGTACGTAACCTTCCTAGGTCAGAGTGGGGGGGAAAGTCGACGAGACGTCATGTCTGTTCTGGGCCTCCTCTTGTGGAACATTGGATACGACTGGGTGTTGAGTGGTGAGCTCCATCGCGGCGTCAGCGTGGTCTGTTACGTAGATGACACGCTGGTCCTAGCCCGAGGGAGGACGCACCGCGAAGCCGCGACGATCGCTACGGCGGGGGACGCTCAGGTCGTCGACCAGATCCGGCGTCTGGGACTACAAATGGCGTTGCACAAATCCGAGGCCATGTGGTTTCACGGAAAGTGCCACCTCAAAGAACTCAGATTCTTGTGGGAGGCCAGGTCGAGTATGAGGTATCTCCGCCTCCTCCTCGACAGTCGATGGACGTTCAAGGAACACTTCCGGCAGTTGGCCTCCCATTTGATGGGCATAGCAGGTGCCCTCACTCGTTTGTTACCCAAACTCGAGGAGATGAGCTCTGCCTGTCAGAAGCTGTACCTGGGGGTCGTGCGATCGGGCGTGCGCAGTAGGCGATGGCCGTCAGAGCCATACGCGGGTACCGCACGATGTCCTTAGAGGCGGTCTCCCTACTTGCCGGAACCCCACCCCACCCCCTCCACCTGGAAGCGAGAGGCATGGCATAGAGGCATGGCTGCTTCGAGCGCTGCCTGTGTTGCATTGACCGGGAGCTTACTCCAGGGTGCTATCACTGTGGCTTCGTGGATTATTCCGTGCAACACACGATAAATGTATCGCCTGGAACGTGCTACGCCGCGAGCTGGTCGCGGCCATTGGCCCGGATCTCTCGCTCCTGATCGTCGTTAGTAAGATGGTTGAGAGCGAGGCTGGGTGGCTCTCCGTCGCCTCCTATTACGAGACAGTCATGTTCCACGTCATGTGACCACTAGGCTCCCCTCCCGCGGTCGATGAACCCCACGGCGGCTATGGGTAGGTGATGACCTCCGGCCACCGTAGATGAGGCCTGAGGGCGATAGACACGGGCATGTCCGTCGCCCTGGCAGTTTAAACTGCACAACAACATGTGGTGTAAGCGCATTGTGCCGATGCGACTCCCACAGTTCGTCAGGGGGGTCTAACACTGACTCCCTCTTTGAGGGGTCTACTATCTTTGACCCCTCAGACCGCAGTCAGAGACCCTTGGAGGGCCAACACCTGTCGGGAGAACAGACGCAGTGCCAGTCGGCAGTCCCTACTCCCCCACCTAAAAGGTGTTTGAAGGCACCATGGGGTTTTAGTCCATGCGAATCGGATATAACCCATCCTCAGCTACCCGACGGAATGGGTATCCGTTAGGGATCTCCCCATGTAAAAAAAAGTGTCATGATGTTTGCCCGTCGTGAACTCCAAAACTACTCAACCGATGAAACGCTGGCATTTATGTATAATTTGATCCAATTGAAAGATAGGACAATTAAGTTTCATCAGTCTCAAACAGATGGCGCTTTAAATTAGTCTTTTGACAGAAAACTGACTATAATAGTCATCGGTATCTCACCCATGGAAGCACGTTTTAATTTTGAATTTCTGTATTAATAATTGAGCCACAGCAACGCGTGGCCAGGTCCGCTAGTAGCGTATAAAATTATCAAACATCTTTTTAATAATAACCGCATTCGGAGTCGCAGACATAGTCAGTATCTATATACAATAAAACTGGCAGATAGAGGCCAGAGAACAGATAGAACAAAAATTATATTAATAGGTTTTAGCGGTCAGAGTGCGCAAAGAGATCAGATGCACGCGCTCCACTGGGCATATAGAAAGCGAATCCAATTCAGGCGCACAAAGCCTACTACGGAGCCCGCACGTCGAGCCGCTCGCCCCGGACAGATAACAAAGGGTGAAAATACTGCGCCCGGGGTGTTATCTGACAACTCGTGTACACGTGATATTAAAAGCCAAATTCTACAATATTGTAGAATTCTGATACGTTTTTAAAGTTATACTTCTCATGGCGCGTTCGGGAAAAATATTGAGAGTGAATTTCTACAACGCGCGTGATAGATTATTAAAAAAAAGAAGTAATAAAAACAATAATAATTACTAATAAATATGTATAAGACTAAATGAGGTATGTTGTGGTTAAAAGGGAATGATTTCTGATAAAATGTACTAGCGTTTCAATCATTACACTATCTTTAATATGGTAAATAACTTGATAAATGGATAATATGTATAAATTGTTTTGTAGAAATAATCGGTGAGACTTAACGAATATATTGGCAAAACCACTATTCAAAAAGCATTTCTTTTCATGTTACCAAAACACGTAGCAAGTGAGGTCAGTTACACTGTCTTTAAAATTGTAAATAACTTATAATAACGAATAATATGTATAAATTGTTATGTAGAAATGATCACTAAGGCTTTCAACAAATATATTACCGAAGATGATATTTGAAGAGCATTAGTTTTCATTTTACAAAAAAAATGTAGTGAGTGAAGTTAGTCACTCGCCACTATAAAAGCGGTGCCGCTCGGGTAGCTGGATTTGAAATTTGATCAATAGCGTAGTCAGTTCGAAAAAAAAAAAGTAGCTGGATTTGTAGTTCGATGAAGCTGTTAAGACCTTGCCAGGTCAATAGCATAGTCTTTTCGAGAAAAAAAAAGTAGCTGGATTCTGTTCGTTTTTAACTGTCGGTCCGAGCGGAGCTCTGGTGTAAAGTGTATTCATATTGTTTTCAACTGTCGGTCCGAGCGGAGCTCTGGTGTAAAGGAAGGAATAACAAAGCTAAGTAAAATATTATAATTTAATTTGATTGGCTTGGTTAATATTTATTTTCCATGAATTTGATCACTGGTGATATTTATTATTTTATGTATATCTTGTGAAAATATGTCGCGAAAAGAAAAAGATAAACCAGATCGAGTTTCTTGCCGGTTCTTCTCGATGAACTAGGTTGTTTCCGAACCGGTGGTAGCTTTAACGTTCAGAAGCGCCTTCTCGAGGTCAAAATAAAATAAAGTATCTTTGGATTTGATTTTTATTTAATTTTTAATTTTGATTTCATTTTGTTTTATAATGCTTTAAAAAAGTCCTGTTGGCGCGCATTAAATATTTAGATTTCCGAACGCACAAGCATCCCTTCCGCCCACCGTCCTTCCTTCCTTTCACTTTCACTTACGCCACGATCCTTACCGCGGACGCAACGAAAACAATATCTCGCATAATCATACGCAAGAATTGCTAGTCACCGATCACTAATATTGTGAAGTTTGGTGAAAAAATCGCAAAGACGCTAATCCAATATAGTGCATATTATTATCGCCGCGAGTGAAGTGCATCGAAACCCGCAGCATCAACACCGGTGAGTCCGCATTCCATAATTTCCGCAAACCCCCCCTGAACCAGCACCTTTACGCACAAAACATTTTTATGGTCCTTCGTTCCCAGATTATTGATCCTTCTTTCCTAAATTATCCTTTGAATTCCTTATTCTGTAATCCTAAATTCGCAACGTATTTCATTTTTATATATACCCACCCGCTTGTCGTTTTTTTACGCGCCATATCGCATAGTTATTTGATATTTTAACCTTAATTTATATCTAATTACATTAAAATGGAGCATAGGTCTAATAAGGGAGACTTAGCTGAGGGCTCAGTAAGCATCCTTGCTGAAATATCCCTACTCGAGGGAAAAAAGCAATCCTATTTTCTACGCGCTAAATCGATTTTTGAATCTATACCTCAGAGTACAGAGGATCGCCAAACGTCTTATTTTATTAGTAAAGCGACAAATATTACTTCTATGCGCGATGAATATCTGGAAATAGTAGATAATATCAACCGACTTCATTTGAAAATTAATACGAAATACCTACCAAATTATGAACCTATTTGGGCATTCGAAGATTATTATTGTGAAATTAAAAACGCTTTAACACGCTTCTCCACGCATACAAACATTAATTCCCATGAGAATTCAATTCAAGATAATGGAGAATATTCAAATTTTCGGTTAGAAAAATTATCTATACCGGAGTTTTACGGTGAA
Organism: Antheraea yamamai; assembly: GCA_036509395.1. NCBI lineage: Eukaryota > Metazoa > Arthropoda > Insecta > Lepidoptera > Saturniidae > Antheraea > Antheraea yamamai. Next base: position 19,700,559 of record AP028438.1, read on the forward strand.
TATGAAAAATTTCCTATGTTCATCGAATGTTATAATTCAATGGTTCACAATAATTCAAATCTAAATGACTCATTACGCGTTAGATATTTAATAAATAAACTTAAGGGTAAAGCTGAAACCATTTGGTTAAGTTTAAGCCCAACCGCAGATAATTATCATTTAATTTACAACGCATTAGTAGAAAAATACACAGATAATCGTGCTATCGCCACTACCTACATAGAAAAAATATTAAATTTAAACTCGCTTCATAACGTAACGCCTAGTCAATTAGACTCATTTATCGATGAATATTGTACATCGATAGCCGCTCTAAAACAAATAAAAATGGATAACTTATTAGATTTCATTTTTGTGCATTTAGGATTACGAAAATTAGACATCGATACCGCTAAACAATTCGAGAATACAATTCGGAAGCAGTCATATCCAACTTACGACGACTTTACAAATTTTCTACGCGAACAATTTAAAATATTAAAACGAACAACGCCCTGCAACAAAAGCATCGCAAGCTCCGCACGGCAGCACTCTGCCGCTAGAGACGCGAGCGCCCCGCGAGCGTCACGGTCGCCACGTGCCCCGCGCACATTCATTATCAATGAACGTACAGCGCTTAGCAATATATATTGTTCATTTTGTAAAGCGATTGATCATCAACAATTATATAACTGCCCGAAATTTAAAATTCTTTCGCCTCTTAATAAATATAAACATATAAAAACTATAAACGGTTGTGTCAACTGTTTAAGTTTGATACACACAGTATTTAAATGTAACTCAACGCATAATTGTAAAATTTGTAATAAACGCCATAATACACTTCTTCATATTAATAACAACAGCTCATCTAGTAACCCTCTTCAAAATAATAATACCTCCGAAAATGAAAACGCACAAAATAATTTATTAAATAAAAACGAACAAAATACAATATCTCAAAATTCAACTTCCTTGCTATCTAATTCGACCGTGTGTCACAACGTACTTCTTAGCACCGCGCAAGTTTGTGTTCGAGGCGCTAATAATAATTATTGCACCGTTCGCTCACTGATAGATAACGCGTCGCAACGTAATATAATAACTACCGCTTGTTGTAAACAATTAAATTTAAACATAATTCCGCTTTCTAATTCGTTTGTTAAGGGTATCGGTTTATCGTCGCGTCCTATTAAGGGCTATGTAAACTTACAGATTCGCTCAAAAAGTAATAAATTTAATTTTAATATAAACGCATTAGTACTTGATTGTATTACCGATAGGATACCTTTAGATTATATTGACACTTCCGTAATGCAACACTTAATCAATATTCCGCTTGCCGATGAGCACTGGTATGAACCAGGAGAAGTACAGCTTTTATTAGGAGCACAGTTGTTCCCTTATATACTTCTCGGTGGTAAGATAATTGCACCTCCAGCGCCCCCCGCTATAGAAACGGTTTTCGGTTATATTCTTATGGGTGAAGTACCGAGCGCTATTCACGATAATAATAATTCACATCACGACTTACTCTTTGGCTCGCCTCAAGACAATACATCCGCTTCTTTCCTCATATCTAGTGATTACTCGTTAGATCGCTCGCTTTCCAAATTTTGGGATCTTGAAGAGATTCCATCGCAAACAATTTTAAGTTCACAAGACATAGAGTGTGAAAAATTATTTTCGACAGCAGTTTCACGCGAGTCATCTGGACGTTACTCGGTCGGTTTACCCTTCAGTAGGAATCCATATGAATTAGGTAACTCACGTGCATTAGCGCAACGACGGTTACTATTTTTAGAACGCAAACTTCAAAACAATAACATTCGCGCTAGTTATAATAAAGTTTTAAAAAAATATCCCTTCCGAAGTTAAGCTATCTCCTGTTGAATTTAATAAATCTGAAACGCATAAGATATTAGGCTTAGAATGGAATCCTTCCGATGACGTATTTATATTTAAAGTCAATGAAGATACTCGTGACTGTACTAAACGCAATATTCTCTCGCTTATTGCACGTTTATGGGATGTTTTGGGGTTAGCAGCACCTGTCGTGCTTTTCGCAAAATTATTAATCAAACAATTGTGGCTAGAACGTGTTAATTGGGATGATAATCCACCCGCTCATATTATTAATTTATTTGAGAAACTTAAATATCAGTTACCGCTTCTTGGCTCTCTTAAAATACCACGCCACTTGCAAGTGTTTAAAGACTCGCTTGTTAATATTGTAGCATTCGCTGACGCAAGCCTTAAGGCTTATGGCTGCGTCATATATTTACATGTGACCGATCCACATGGTAACATACATGTACGCTTAGTTTGTGCAAAGTCTAAAGTTTCACCGGTTAAAGTAGTCTCTTTAGCACGCCTTGAATTATGCGCCGCTGTGTTAATGTCTAAATTAACAAAAACTGTTCATGACTCTTATAACGCTCGTCTTAAGATTAATAATATTTTCGCATTTTCGGATTCAGAGATAACTTTATCCTGGATCAATTCATCTCCGCATCGCTGGAATATTTTTATTAGTAACCGCATCGCTAAGTGTCATGAAAATTTAGACCCTAAACATTTCTTTCATGTAGCAGGCTCAGAAAATCCTAGTGATTGCTTGTCACGAGGACTTTTACCTGAGCAACTACTTTCTCATAATCTGTGGTGGCAAGGTCCTCTGTGGCTCCAGTTTCCTGTATCTACTTGGCCTCTTAGATCTATAATATCCACTAGATTAGAGGAACTACCTGAACATAAATCCGTCACTGCTACAACTATTAGCTCTACTCCGCAAGTTCTTTGTGAACTTTCTCTCAAAATTTCCTCTTATAATAAATTGTTACGCATCATTATTTATATTCTGAGAGCTTTACGCATTTTACATCGACCGACTAATTTTCTTGTTAAGGCTAACGATTTAAACACCGCTGAAAACTACTTAATTCGCGCAGTTCAAAATAATAATTTTTCTGACATCATTGACCGCTTAAATAATCATAAATTACCTCATGGCAGTTTAAGAAAACTTGATCTTTTTCTAGACGAAAACCGAATCATAAGAGTTGGAGGTCGCTTATCGAATTCCAACTTACCGTTCGATGCTAAACATCCGATTTTAATGCCTAGAAAAGACCACGTAACTTTTCTTCTAATTGACTATTATCACCGCGCACACTGCCATACGGGCGCTCATTTGCTAAATTCGATTATTCGTCAAAGATTGTGGATAATTTCCGCTAGAAATGTAATACGGCAACACATACACAAATGTAACTTTTGCTTTAAATGTGCACCTGTACTTCCAAGTCCAAAAATGGCTGATTTACCATCATATCGGGTTCGAGAAACAAAAGCTTTCGTACACACTGGTGTAGACTACTGTGGACCTATTAATATCACTTTATGTAGGCGCAGAGGTCAAAAGAGTCAAAAGGCGTACATTTGTTTGTTTATTTGTCTAGTTACAAAAGCCGTTCACATTGAATTAGCGCCTGACTTAACGTCGGATTCATTCTTAAACACATTCAAACGCTTCATTTCCCGCAGAGGCCCAGTCGCTAACATATACTCCGATAACGGTACAAACTTTATTGGGGCTAAAGCAAAGCTCGATCAGCTATACAAATTTCTATCATCGCAATCTTATTCAAAAATCATCGAGGAAGAGTTAGCTACTCGTCGTATTCAGTGGCATATGATTCCACCTCGCGCACCCCATTTCGGTGGAATTTGGGAATCGAATATAAAAAGTTTAAAAACACATTTATCAAGAGTTGTAGGTACTCAGCTATTAACGTACGAAGAACTTTCAACCGTTATTACGCAGATAGAAACGATTCTAAATTCGCGTCCA